>JAXGGA010005570.1:0-77126 GCA_038373865.1 Uloborus plumipes
AAAAATGCTTTTCTACTCCAGTAGTTACGTCACTTATAATTTGCTTGTATTTTAATTTGCTCTTAAAACAATAACTCAATTATGTTCGTCACATTTTGGCATTCCTTTACCACAAAAACAAATTCAACTTCATTACTAAAGATAACTATGCATAATTCAATTTTTTTACATTTGACTATAAGTAGCCTAAGATGTTCAAAACTTGCTCTTTTTGAATTCCATATTTTATTATCATAATCCGTCCAAAGATACATGTCATGAAACTTTAATAAAGTGAAATTCCCTTAGCATGAAATGGCCCAATCAATTCAGTAGTTCACTTAACACTTTAAAAAAATAATAAAAAAGGGACGATTTTAATCTGATCGAGATAAATTTGCACACTACTATACGAAAATTAAGATACACTTACTGAAGATTAATGAAAATTAAAAATTTCATTTTTAGCCATCTTTTACAAACTATCTCATAAAACATTACATCTAATGCATAGATTTATGCAATCATACCTAATGATTAGAAATTAGGTGGAAATACAAAGTTCGAAAAAAAAATTGTGGCGCATGGAACATTTTGAAATTTTGTTTAAAAAAATTTCAATTTCAATTTCAAAAAAAGTATTCATTGTTTTTGCACCGATTCTTTTTTATGCTTTTAGATGTAGTAAGTATACAAGCACACAAAGTTTCAGTCATATAGATCAATATTTGAAAAAAACACATTTTTTGTGTCCACTGTAGCCTTAAACCAAACAAAACCTAAAATAATAAACAGTTGTTTCAAAATATTTTACGGTAAAACAAAGTAAAAACCTTAACACATTAAATTGTTAGAAATGTGTAAATTTAACTGTTATACAATTTATTAACAAGTTTAGGAAATTCTACGAGCAATTTATCAAACTGGAAAAGAGATCCATTTTCGAAATATTCGCTATCATTTTTCAAAGGAGGCGAAAAGAAAGGTATTCGAATATTTCGAAGAAATAGAAGAAATGAACTTTATTTCTGGAAATATACTTCTGCGTTTTGGAAAGCTATCTTGAATGGGGCTTATCGGCATGAAGAGTCGGAAACTCTATTGTCCGTTTAGCGAGGGAATCTTTTCATATCTAAGGTATTTCCACTCTTTTCTGAATATTTCAGTCCTTCGTAATCTTGCAAAGAGACACGCACATGTAAAGCGAAATAATATTAAAATTCCAGTTTTGGTTTCACAAATATAATAGTATTATTAAAATATTTATAACCGCTTTAACTATTAAAAATCTATTCTAAAATTTTAAGTTATGTAATGTAATTTGGTTGATGTTAATGCGTTCGCACCCTTTGGAATTCTGAATAGTTTATGAAATTCAATCACCTAAATCTCACTTTCCGCACATAAAGCTGAAACATTTGAAGCGCAGCATTTGTTATTAATCACTATTGATTTAACTGTTTCATATATTCGTGTATAATTTGGTCTATGCTCAAGTCATTGTGATCACCCTCACACCAGTTATTCCTGAATGAAACTTCATACATAAATTCACTTTATACAAAACGATACCCCGTTTGTAGATTCGCTGCTTTTAAAGATAAAAATTACCTGTCACCACAAGGCGGCTAAATAAAAAGTAGCAACCAAAAATTTTAACATCATTTTCCAAAAATTTGAGAGTGAAACATGTGAAACACAGTTGCCTAGCGAGGTGTGGGGGGGGGGGGGTGATGGACAGGGCTTTGGTGTTAACGTTATTGCCAATCAAAATACAGTAGTTTATGCACACCGCGCTACTGTTGAAATATATTTCTTACAAACTAGTGGCATCTATGCTAAAAACAATCTCACGAGCAAATTAATATCTTCTTCAAACTATTTTCACGTATAGAAGTTACTTTCTAACAAACTGTCTTTTGCTCGTCTTTCTTATGAAATTTATATAGAGAACTTTTTTCTAATGCCGTCATCCGAAATTGCGTTAAAATAAAAATACGCTCTACAAATTCCTGTAAAATTTATGAACGAAACAAAGTTCTTTCGTTTGTTTCCATGCTCAATTGAAATGCTAGTACTATATTCTCTTCTTTATGTACCATTAAAATCTTATTAATTTGCATAAAACATCGTAATGTATACGCTGAAGTGGATCTCGTAAACCAATACTGTTTGGGAATCCTAAAAGCGGTATCTATTTAATTGAAAATATACAGGATGTCCACTCCTATCGTGGACCAATAGCTAATTTCTTAACCGTTAGAGATAAGCATATAGTTCATTTGGGAAAAAATCTCTAAATTACGAAAGGAATTTTGGCTCTATTCAATGTTTTTCAAAAAATCAAATTTTGAAAGAGTTACGAAATTTAGATTTTTATACAGCCCCCCAGTCCTATCACTTATATTTAGTAAAACATTCTTGACACTGTAACGTTTAAAACTAAAAAAAAATCACTGTTCTACGATAAAAATTGACCGAGTTATGACGTTTTGAAAAATCAAGATTTTGCATTATTTCATGACGTCATCGAGAGATCGCTGAAGGGACCGTATGCGAAATCCTTCAAAATCTTGATTTTTCAAAACGTCATAACTCGGTCAATTTTTGTGGTAGAAGAGTGATTTTTTTTTTAGTTTTAAACATTACAGTGTCAAGAATGTTTTACTAAATATGATTGATATGACTGGGGGGCTGTATAAAAATTTAAATTTCGTAACTTTTTCAAAATTTGATTTTTTGAAAAACATTGAATAGACCCAAAATTCCTTTCGTAATTTAGAGATTTTTTCCCAAATGAACTATATGCTTATCTCTAACGGTTAAGAAATTAGCTATTGGTCCACGATAGGAGTGGACACCCTGTATAACTGTACTACGTAATTTAGTGTTTCTCTTTGAATTTCATTAAAAATTCTCAAAAAGTACAAAGGCTAAAAATCAATGTTTTGGATTAATAGTTTTAATTGCTAAACATTTTTTTACTAATGAAGTAAATTTACAAAATAGAAACAGAAAGTTTGTTAATCTTCTCTTTTCTTGAAAAACCGTATCATTTTTACCGGCTTAATTGCTTTCTTTTCTTTTCCTTTTTTTTAATTTCTTTATTCCTCGGTCCTTCTGATATTTCACTGGTTGCAGTAGAATCTTGCTATTTAATTACATTGCTTAGAAGAGAAAAGAAAACAACTTTTTAATATCCCCCCAAAAAATGCAGGCTCCAATTTCTTTTTTTTTTTTTTTTTCTTTACGTTCATGAAAACAAAAACAAGCATCTTTTTTAAAATTGATAGAAATGAGACTTTTGAAAAATACACTGATAGCACTTCCTAATAGATTCAAATGGAACACCTTGTTAAATAAGAGAAGGGGAAAAAACGAAATGTAAAGAAAATGCTTCCGCGTCTCACATTAGTTAGGCATTATGCAAAACTTTAAATTGACAATTTGTTTTCCAGAACTTAAAAAAAAATTTACTCCTTTTGTAAAGATGCATATTTTATTTTGCTCATTATGAAAAGAGAAAATTTTAACGACCATCAGACGAACTGCAATTACATTTCTCTAAAAGCTAAGAATATGAGGATTCAAGTGGGATGGAAAGTTTTTCTTTATAAAATGTGACTCTTTAAAACTGGGGGAAAATAATACAATAATGAAAAACAAATTTTAAGCCATGCTCAAACTAAAACCCATTTTTTAAATTCATTACCATTTTTTAATAAGTTTGATTTATTATGTTTAGCTTTGTTATCAGTAATTTTTATGGTATATTTTGTTTATCTATTAAAACTTTACTTCTTATGGAACGTTGTCGTGGGGGTTGAAGTGAAAAAAAAAAAAAGATTGTCTAAAATTGCTTTTTCAAAGATAATTTATAAAACCCCCGAACCTCTCAGATTTCTCGCTTATAATAGTCGTAGTAACAGCTACCTCCTAAACCAGACGCTGAAAAAATCTCTTTATAAACATATGAATCTGTCGCAGGGCCGGACTTAGGCCGATTGGACCGATTTTGTCCAATCGGGCCCCGCTCTAGCAAGGGGCCCCGAGCCAACAAATTATTTTTGCCTTTAGGTAAATGAGAAAAAAAAACTATATCAAAATAAAAAGCTAATTAGCAACTCATTTTATTAAATTTACTCATGTTTTTTTTTTTTTTTTACAAATTAACTTTACAAATTACAAACTTTACAAATTAACTCATGTTTAATGTCTGAAAGTATGATGCTACGTTTAGTTCAATTTATGCTGTAGGAGCAAGGGGCCCCGCGCCGACAAATTATTTTTGCCTTTAGGTAAATGTTAACAAAAAACTATATCAAAATAAGAAGCTAATTGGCAATGTTTACCTGGTGTTTAATCCGTTTGAAAGTATGGTGCTACGTTTAGTTCAATTTATGCTGTAGGAGCAAGGGGCCCCGCGCCGACAAATTATTTTTGCCTTTAGGTAAATGTTAACAAATCTATATCAAAATAAGAAACTAATTGGCAATGTTTACCTGGTGTTTAATCCGTTTGAAAGTATGGTGCTAAGTTTAGTTCAATTTATGCTGTAGGAGCAAGAAGCCCCGCGCCGACAAATTATTTTTGACTTTAGGTAAATGTTAGCAAAAAACTATATCAAAATAAGAAGCTAATTGGCAATGTTTACCTGGTGTTTAATCCGTTTGAAAGTATGGTGCTACGTTTAGTTCAATTTATGCTGTAGGAGCAAGGGGCCCCGCGCCGACAAATTATTTTTGCCTTTAGATAAATGTTAACAAAAAACTATATCAAAATAAGAAGCTAATTGGCAATGTTTACCTGGTGTTTAATCCGTTTGAAAGTATGGTGATACGTTTAGTTCAATTTATGCTGTAGGAGCAAGGGGCCCCGTGCCGACAAATTATTTTCGCCTTTAGGTAAATGTTAAAAAAAAATATCAAAATAAAAAGCTATTTGGCAATATTTACCTGGTGTATAATCCGTCTGAAAGTATGGTGCTACGTTTAGTTCAATTTATCATGTAGGAGCAAGGGGCCTCGCGCCGACAAATTATTTTCGTCTTTAGGTAAATGTTTAAAAAAAACTATATCAAAATAAAAAGCTATTTGGCAATATTTACCTGGTGTTTAATCCGTCTGAAAGTATGGTGCTATATTTAGTTCCATTTATGCTGTAGGAGCAAGGGGCCCCGCGCCAACAAATTATTTTTGCCTTTAGGTAAATGTTAACAAAAAACTATATCAAAATAAGAAGCTAATTGGCAATGTTTACCTGGTGTTTAATCCGTTTGAAAGTATGGTGCTACGTTTAGTTCAATTTATGCTGTAGGAGCAAGGGGCCCCGCGCCGACAAATTATTTTTGCCTTTAGGTAAATGTTAGCAAAAAACTATATCAAAATAAGAAGCTAATTGGCAATGTTTACCTGGTGTTTAATCCGTCTGAAAGTGTGGTGCTACGTTTAGTTCAATTTATGCTGTAGGAGCAAGAGGCCCCACGCCGACATCTTATTTCTGCCTTTAGGTAAATGTTAACAAAAAACTATCAAAATAAGAAGCTAATTGGCAATGTTTACCTGGTGTTTAATCCGTTTGAAAGTATGGTGCTAAGTTTAGTTCAATTTATGCTGTAGGAGCAAGGGGCCCCGCGCCGACAAATTATTTTTGCCTTTAGGTAAATGTTAACAAAAACTATATCAAAATAAGAAACTAATTGGCAATGTTTACCTGGTGTTTAATCCGTTTGAAAGTATGGTGCTAAGTTTAGTTCAATTTATGCTGTAGGAGCAAGGGACCCCGCGCCGACAAATTATTTTTGCCTTTAGGTAAATGTTAGCAAAAAACTATATCAAAATAAGACGCTAATTGGCAATGTTTACCTGGTGTTTAATCCGTTTGAAAGTATGGTGCTACGTTTAGTTCAATTTATGCTGTAGGAGCAAGGGGCCCCGCGCCGACAAATTATTTTTGCCTTTAGATAAATGTTAACAAAAAACTATATCAAAATAAGAAGCTAATTGGCAATGTTTACCTGGTGTTTTATCCGTTTGAAAGTATGGTGATACGTTTAGTTCAATTTATGCTGTAGGAGCAAGGGGCCCCGCGCGGGCAAATTATTTTCGCCTTTAGGCAAATGTTAAAAAAAAATATATCAAAATAAAAAGCTATTTGGCAATATTTACCTGGTGTATAATCCGTCTGAAAGTATGGTGCTACGTTTAGTTCAATTTTATATGTAGGAGCAAGGGGCCTCGCGCCGACAAATTATTTTCGTCTTTAGGTAAATGTTAACAAAAAACTATATCAAAATATAAAGCTAATTGGCAATGTTTACCTGGTGTTTAATCCGTTCGAAAGTATGGTGATACGTTTAGTTCAATTTATGCTGTAGGAGAAAGGGGCCCGCGCCGACAAATTATTTTCGCCTTTACGTAAATGTAAAAAAAAAAAAAAATATCAAAATAAAAAGCTATTTGGCAATATTTACTGATGTTTAATCTATTTGAAATTATGGTGCTACGTTTAGTTCAATTCATGCTGTAGGAGCAAGGGGCCCCGCGCCGACAAATTATTTTTGCCTTTAGGTAAATGTTAACAAAAAACTATATCAAAATAAGAAGCTAATTGGCAATGTTTACCTGGTGTTTAATCCTTTCGAAAGTATGGTGATACGTTTAGTTCAATTTATGCTGTAGGAGAAAGGGGCCCCGCGCCGACAAATTATTTTCGCCTTTACGTAAACGTAAAAAAAAATATATCAAAATAAAAAGCTATTTGGCAATATTTACCTGGTGTTTAATCCGTCTGAAAGTGTGGTGCTACGTTTAGCTCAATTTATGCTGTAGGAGCAAGAGGCCCCGCGCCAACATCCTATTTCTGCCTTTAGGTAAATGTTAAAAAAAAAACTATATCAAAATAAAAAGCTATTTGGCAATATTTAACTGATGTTTAATCTATTTGAAATTATGGTGCTACGTTTAGTTCAATTCATGCTGTAGGAGCAAGGGGCAACCGCGCCGACAAATTATTTTTACCTTTAGGTAAATGTTAACAAAAAACTATATCAAAATAAGAAGCTAATTGGCAATGTTTACCTGGTGTTTAATCCGTTCGAAAGTATGGTGATACATTTAGTTCAATTTATGCTGTAGGAGAAAGGGGCCCCGCGCCGACAAATTATTTTCGCCTTTACGTAAATGTAAAAAAAAATATATCAAAATAAAAAGCTATTTGGCAATATTTACCTGGTGTTTAATCCGTCTGAAAGTGTGGTGCTACGTTTAGTTCAATTTATGCTGTAGGAGCAAGAGGCCCCGCGCCGACATCTTATTTCTGCCTTTAGGTAAATGAAAAAAAAAACAATTTTAAAATAAAAAGCTATTTGGCAATATTTAACTGATGTTTAATCTGTTTGAAAGTATTTTGCTACGATTAGTTCAATTTATGGTGTAGGAGAACTTTCTGAAACGTTTGACATCTCTATTATTCTATTGAAGTTATCAGATACATTCCCAAAATTACAACTGTCAGGTAAATAATTAGAAAAATTTAAACCTCTGTCGATTTGAACATCTTAAATCCAGGGTCGTACCTACGGCAACTTATACTCTATTGTTAAAAAAAGAAAGAAAAAAGAAAATGATTGTACTGGGGTCTCCCATTTAAGGGGCAATTAAGGTATTTACTTATTTATTTGGAGGCGGGCTTATTAAAATTCATCAACAATGAAATATTCTCCAAGGAAACACTACCGATGTTTACAGTTGCCAGTATGAAACGTAAAATATCAGTTGTACAAGCATGTAAGTTAAAGGGAAACATAAGAGCATTTTTCACCCGATGAGTTTTCCAGGGGCGTTTATGTAAGGGGACCCATGAGGCCCTATTTTCTTCAAAAATCAACAAGCACACTTACTCAAGATAATTTCTGATCTTTTTGCCTTAAAAAAGCAAACGTACTAGAGATTATAGCAAACCGTCCCGCATAGCTAGAGGTGGATGGCAATTTTTAACCTTTTCAAGAGTGGCGTAACGAAAGGATAGGTGCTTTCCAGTGCCAGATTTATGGGGAAAATTCGGAACCCGTGCCCCGACTGCCAACTTCAGAGGGCAACTAATTAAAAAGAAGTAAGGCATCAGAAGGTTATCATAACTCCATGACAAAGACCAAAAAGATCCTAAAATTCCTCTGTTAGACTTTAAGTTGCGGAAAATTTCCAGGTGAGATCATGCGATAACTCCCCTTCCCCTCCCCAAATGTCCCCATCACCAAAGATAACTTAAAATTACAATATTATGACTTCAGCTTCAGAGCACTTCTGGAGGAATAGTAAATTTCCGCTTCTATATTCTGATAAATTTCCGTAAATTTCTGGAAGACTTGCCTTTTCTCTAACAACGAGGTCGATTGCGTAAAATGGCGTTTTAGGGATTTAAAATTTTGGTAGAGATCTCTCCTCTTCAGTTACCCTCTAACTCAGTGATTCCCAACCTGGGGGCGATCGCCCCCTAAGGGGCGATTTGGCCTCCTCAAAGGGGTGGTAAATTCTAAAGGGGCGATAGGGAGTGATAGGTATTTAGAAGAGAAAACACTAGTACTAAAGGGGTGGCGAAAACCGAATTTGTGTGTAAACATGTACGAAACCGGTTGTTCAGAGTTCAGACAATTAATCACAAGTTAAAGAAAAAACTAATTAATGTTCAAGAGCTTCCTCCTTGAACCTTAGGAAGTATTTTGTCATTCATTGTCTATTTTATGAATTTTCAGATTTTCAATGTATTTTCTTTCAAATTTTTAGTTTCAATGATTTTAATTCCCCCAGATTCCAGTGTAGAAAGGAAAATAATTTCTTGAAAAATGTACTTCTGTTTTTGAAAAGTACGTCGAAGATCTTAGTTAAATATTACCCATCAAATGCTTATCAGTTCGCTTTGTGAAATAAAAAAAAAAGGTATTTTATTTATTTAGTAATATTTTTAGTTTAAAAGTGATTGGTTAAAATTGCTTATAATTTTAATAATATCGATGCTCGCTTACTTATGTTTTTTTCGAGGAAGAAGGGGGGGGGCAATAAGTGTCAGTCAGCGTCTTAAAGGGGGCGATGAGCTCAAAAAAGTTGTGAAACACTGCTCTAAACCAAAACGGCAACCAGATAAGTAGGGCCCACAATACAGAATGCTGAGTTGCTAATTTTTCTTTAAATATTCTTTATTACTGAAGAGAAGTAAAAAATGCGCTCTTTGTTAAAACTAAACGATTTTAAGGACAAAAATAAATAATGTTGCGGGAAAATCTTAATTTTTTTCAAAAAGAAATCACGACACTTGAATTTTCAACCGATATAAATTATTAGTCAATTAATTGTGTGCCCTTCAACCCTTTCTTTCACCCCCCCCCTTTTTTTTCTACCTCGTCGGAAAATAAGAACGCGTTCAAAATCTTACTTCTTCTCCCACTGCCTTCTCTCACAAAAATTATTAAGGGAGTATCTATAATTTCGTTTCCTGAGTTTCAGATTTTAAAAATTTTCAGGGAAAATTCTTCAAACACCTAAAAACATCGAAAATCATTTAAAATTGCGCTTTTGGAACTTCAATTTTGAACAAACTTCAATGCCCTTAATGCCATTGAATACAATCTTACACTCATGCAGTGAAACGGTTATATAAGTAGTCTTTTCATCATCAGTGGCACGCCTACGGGGTAGCTAAGGGGCTCAAGCCTAGGGAGCTAAGGGGCAGAAGACAAACCCATTTGACAAAACCAGGGAAATCCTAAAATTGCCATTTTGTGCCTTTATTTTTTTTTAATTTTGTGCTAGAGAGCACCCAATCCCCAACTTTCTGTTTAATGCCGCCATAGATAATTTTGAAATATTTTCAAGGAAAATTTCTGAACGTAGGACTAACTTTTGGCCAAGTTATGGGAGAAGGAACGGGTACCCTTTCCTTTTTCCATAACTTGGCCAAAAGTAACTTAAAATTAGTTTTTGAGGCAATAATTTCAAAGCATTTCTAGTAAGAAACCTCCATCTAATATCAAGGTCCTCTAAGAGAACGTTTAAAACTGCGTTTTCAGGACTATAATTTCCAAAATTTTCGGGGAAGAGCCCTCAAAGAGATGGGGAAGTTGGAGTGTTTTTTTTTTTTTTTTTTCTAAGTGCCACCCTCCCCCTTAAAAATATTCTCTCGCTTGAGCCCCTGCCTAAAATGTCTTCAAATATCATTTTAAAATATATATTTAAAAAGGAGAGTGAATTTGAGCCTGAATTTCTCGCCCATTCCTCTGACATTACCGAAGATTATTTAGAATTGCATTTTAAAAATTCAAGGGGGAAAAAATGTCTAGAAGAGCGCTCCACCCTGCCATCCTTTAAATTATTATTCTAAGCTTGGTCCAATTAGCCCTCTCCAAAATTTAAACATATATACTCCACTATTTGCCTGCCACTAGTACAACTTAGTTCTTGGGAATATAATCAAAAATGCAACATGTTTTTTCGGATATATGAAGAGGTTATATAAGTAGTCTTTTCATCATCAACGAAAGGGTCAGGGAAGGTGCATAAAATAGAAAGAAATATTAGTCTGTAATGGTTTGTTTTAGCAAAGCTATTGATTTATTATTTTTTTTCTTGTAAAAAAATAGCGAAACAAAAAGTTTTTATTTTAAAAAGAGTTATATTCATTTGAGCCTCAAACTAAATTTAAGTTTTTTTACAATGGAGGCCCCGCCAGAGTTCTCCAATCGGGCCCCGCATTTGCTAAGGCCGGCCCTGAATCTGTGAATACATTTGGAAAGTATAAGGTGCAGCCAACAAGTTAGAATCATTAGAATGTATAATGGCGACCCCTATCTTGCATGGTCGTAAACAGGATGGGGACCGTCGCCGTCGCGTCGAAGCCACCGAAGCCTCCTGTCGAAGCAGTCGAAGCAGGGGGGGGTTGCCTTGTGCTCCCTTACAATGATCATCCTAAGCGATCATCAAGTTTCGTCGAGGGCTAAGTGCTTCACTGTTTCAACTGTTTCTACAACACCTGAAAACGAGCATTTGGTATCATCGCCTTGTGTATTTGGTGAATGCTGAATCATTGTTCATTGACATTGACAATGGAGCTTCGCTACAGCACCCTATATTTAAGTTGCCCATGTCGAAAGTTGCCCAGGCATTCAACAGTTTATAATCAGGTATGTTGTTGATTTATAGATGCATTTTTTGGGGTATTTCATTTATTTTTAATATAAGAATTTATTTTTAATATCAATGCAATGATTTGACATGCAACTATAGTTTCGAGAAAATGAGATTTGAAAGTAAAGCTCACAATAATTAGCAATGTACGGAAATAATATTAAAATATCGTTTTATATTCTTCTTGTTAAGGGTGGAGGATATGCACATGAATCAATCATGTTGCCTTATTAATGTATATATCTGTGGTTCTTAGAAAGTATTACTTCGAGCCTGGTCAAACCAAATATGTAAATTAATTGCAAGAAGTTCAATTACATGCCGCTACATAAAATATACCGTTTGATGAAATAATAAATGACAAATTTACAAAAATAAATAAATAGAATGAAAAAAAAATGAAAAATTTCTCTGAGATTTATTTTAAATATTTTATATATTTTACAAAATCGAAATGTATGTAAGTAATTTTTTATTTTAAAAAGCGTAACTTTTACTACAGTAAAATTAACAAATGTAAAACGTCACATAAATTTTGAGGAAAAAAATCGTAGATTTTTCTTTTCTTTTCTTTTTTTTTTTTGTACATCTGTGTTTTTATTGGGTTCTATTACAATGCTGTTGTATCGCTATACAACGGTGTTACGCGTTTGCTCCAATATACCTCCCCTTGCGTCATTTCCTGGTCTGGTTGACGCTGTTCTTCTCTCCATTGTTGCAGACATACGTACTCCACTGTTTCCAAACTCATTTTGAATTGCTTACTTTCTTGGCTACATTCTAGTATGTAGTTTGTGTTTTTCCGTGTCTAGGAAGTTAACTAAAATGTTTGAATTACTCATAGCGTCACCCCATTCGGCACACGTGGTTGTACTTTATTTTCAATGTTTTTTATGTTTTAAATGTCTTATATGTTATGTTTTTGTATGTTATATGTGTAAAATCATATCGGGCATTATTCTAATCAATTCTTTTCCCATGTAGATGTATTTATGTGTCATTTCGAATCAATTTTGTATCATATTCTACGTTGTGCCTGATATGTTATTTCTATCATTTTAATAGTGTTATGGTGTGATCTATGTCTCGGAATTTATGCCAATAATGTATTTTATGTGTCGCTATATGTGAGTAATGTTTTCGTCTTCCTCGGACATCTTTTCATTAAATTTCCTTTGTCTTTTACATATTTCTTAATCCGTTCGATCAAGCATTTGGCGCGCCTCGTCATTTGGCGACGCGTTGGCGTCATTCTCAAACTGGGATTTAGTTTTGCTCCTTGCAAACCCGGTTGCGCTTTTTACATTGTGGAGCCTGCGTATGTTTGCCGGTTACTGTATTTAAGTCATGTTTTCTCGCCAATCGTGGCATTATCTACTTATATTAAAAACTGAGTATCTTTCTTTCTAACTATCTTTCTATGTCACGCTTATTTCTCCTGAACGCCAATGAACTGAAAGTCGAACCAGGTACCGATAGATAGGTAATTTTTCAGGCTTCATTAGTTTCAATTTATATTATTATACGATTTTAATTAGCGAAGATATCAATTAATAAGTAGTCAGTTTAAAGCGATTAAGCCTAATAAATGATTAAATATGAAATCCATTCTTGCAAACCGTCGTTGCTATGAAACAGTGATAACAATGATAATGAGAATTTTGAATGAAGGCTTAACTAAATCAAACACGAAACTCATAAGCGGGCCACTTACGTAGAATTTTTATCGCTAGCTACTTGTAATATTTTGAAACATTCATTTGTTGAAAAGCCATCTACTTATATTAAAAACTGAGTGTCTATGTCTGCTTTTTTTCTTTGAGCGAGCTGAACTTACTGAAACTCTCCTCACCATCTTGAAGACGCGTAGCATCTCAATAGTTCGAATAATTTTTTATATAGGAAAAAAGTAAAGGCGTGAAGCGCCTATTAGCGAGCCGCCTTGGCGGGGAGTACTTTCTTGAAATTTTTCTCACTACTTTCAAGGCACGAAGTGCCCGTGCAACGCTGGGCCACGTGCGTGGTATGTCTTGAACTCGAATGAACATTAAATTATATCAAATAATATAATTTCAGAATGAGGTAAAAGTTAGAGAGGGGAGACGTTATGCATCAACATGCCGCAGGAAGCTAATCTAGATGCCCTGGCAGCTAGTTATTCATATCCTTTGTGTTGCAGCATGTGCGTGACGGACTGCTGTCCGTACAGGCCTGAGCCTGATTATGGCGTATCGCTGGATGCGGCCTGTTGTGGAGTCATGATTTTCGTATAATTACCTCCCATTCATAGCGAAAGATCATTCCCCATGGTGGGTAAGTTAACAAAATTCATTTTTGTTATTCTTGGCCATGCTGAGTCCAGATGCTCTCCTACTCCCATGTAATATCCTCGGGTTATTGCGTCCACAGCACATGGCGTTGATATTCCTAATCTTACTTAAAATCTTGTATGACACTGCATCAACTAGGATATTTAAATAATGTCGGACTGATTTTCTGTTTATATCTGTGTCTTGAAGATGTTTGCTCCAAAATGAAATAAACAGATGATGTGTTAATTGTGGATTCTTTAACGCCTTAATCAACATTGCATTTAGTAAAGTAACCGACGCTACATTTGCCCAAAGAGTCCAATACTACATTTGGTGCCATGACGAAGTTCCCCACTTACTACATTCAAAAAGTGCTATACTACAAATGCCAATGGCTCTTTTAGTGCTAAATAAGCAACAGTCGGGAGAAAAGTTTTTTTCCCCGTTTTTACTGAAGACGTTTACTTCCGCTCCGGAAAAACTCCGAAAATTCTTACACAAAATAATGTATTCTAAAATTTTTATTATTTACATTTCAATGTTTTTTTTTTCCTTAAATATAATATAAGCAGAGGATGAAATTGTATCAATTGATGGAAAAGTTTAGTTTAGTTTTTAATGTGTATTTCTTTAGTATGTGTACTGTACATAGGGGAAGACCGCCTATATTGGACCCCCTAAGAACAGGAGGCCTGTGTCGCTCAATGTGAAGCAAAACAAAAGTACAAAATAGGGCATCGAGAGCTAAATTTAATCAGGAACCGCCCTAGGAGCTTATATTTTCTAAAAATATGGAAATTATTTTTTAAAAAATTATCTTAGAAAAAGTTGCAAAAGTTCAATTTAGGAATATATGCGCCTATATTGAACCATGCGCTTCCTAAATAGGACCGTACCAGGAAATAATAGAATAATTTATGTTTGAACTATACATCTTTTTTCCAGGATTTGCAATAGAATTTCTTTTGCTTCGGTCTCATTTAGGCAGTGTTGATACACTCACCGATGGCATTTCATGCATCTAATCATGTTTTGCTCTTCATCTCTATGACAAATATTGCAATAACAACTATTTCGTGCAGTTTCTTGCTTATTCTTGTGTGACTTTTTCTGTGCTATGCTTCTTTCCTACGGTGTTAGGATGATTGCTGAGATATCGTTCCGTTTACTTCTTTCTATTTTTTAGGTAAATTGATATGTGAGCCTGGCCTTTACAAAATCATAGTTGAAGTTGACGATCATGCTTTGTTGAGAACTATCCGCTGATTATGCACACCCTGCACTAATTTAAGTCGTAGCTAGTTCTTGTACATGGTGTGCAACAGTACAACTTACACCGAACATGTAGCCTGCTCACTTTGAGTAGTTTTATCTGAACTACTTACCTTGAACTCTTCTCCAGCCAAGTCAATGCCGCTAAACACATGTCAATTAACAGGACAAACTCCTGTTCTTTAGAATCAACTCACTGCATTTCCCATAGCCTTAAGAGTTACCAAGCAGTTCTTCTATTCGATATTGGGTAATGGGTTCTCATTGGGTGTTCTCGCATCCATGTATCACACGCTCGATTAAAATATGTAGACAAAGGCTGAAAAAAGATAACATCTTGCATGGTGTGCTTAAAGAGAAAGCATTATTGTATCGCTCTCGTTAACCAAGTTTAATACATCTGTGCCCTTGGTTTAACAGTTTTGATGAAATATTGTATCAATTGTGTGAGTTATCGTTTGTGATCCAACCTTTTTTGAACAAGCATATTGCTCACCATGGGGTGCTTTTACGATAAGCACATACATGGAACGCATTATTTTGAAAATATGCATGGGGAGGTAGGGGGTGTAGCAATTATGTTGCACTCATGCAGCAAATAGCAAGTGTGTTTCTAACACGTTCACCACACAGTAGTGCTCCAAACTGGTGTTCACCTTTATACGTCAATATATTTCGGGGCATTTGGACTGTGAAAAGACCGGTTTCATCTACATTGAACATTTTAGTAGCATATTAATTGTTTCTTTTTAAAATCTTTTCGAACAAATCGAAGAATTTCATTTCTTTCCCTCGGTAAACCAGCACAAATTTTATTCAAATTAACAGCTATGTTTAACAACCTGAAACTGCAACTTAATGGAAAAAGAGAGAAAAAAAAAACAAATATTTCAAGAATTTGCAGCTTCTAGAAAATGTGCTTGATAAAAAAATGAATATCGTGAATAGGGGTTAAAGTATGCTTAAAATAACTTGATGGAAATAACTACGCTATTAAATCAGATGAGTCAATTATTTAATGTTACAATTAGTAAAAAGCCTTGCTTAAAATCATATCCTTAAATTGGATCACTGGTCCAATATAGGAAAAATTTTTCGGTCCAATAAAGGAAAACATGCCATTTTTTATTCCTCAGCTTATTTCTCTGTCAAAAATTATCGCAATCGTGCATGTAAATACATAGATGTGATCCTTATTAAACAAAGATTGTCATGCTATAACAGCAGTTTACCTCAGTTTACAAGTTTTAGTACTATCTTACTAGGTACAAGTCCGCAAAATAAGATTTTACACGTTTCCAACATAAATCATGCCGTAACTCACGCTACGCAGTTCGAAGAATGGTGAAACTTCATACACATTGATTTTATTCCTAAAACTTCATGTGTCTACCGTCAAAGTGTAGCATAGAGCTCTGTACTAGATTTTAAGCCCGAAGTCCAATTTAAGCAGTGGTCCAATATAAGCGGTCTTCCCCTATATGTGTAAATACGTGTAATAACTTTTAATGGAGAAAGAAAAACAATTTCTGGTATAAAATCTCACGATTGCCAAATAAAAAAAGTTAGTTAAAAATCCTGCCAAATGCTGATTGTACTAAATTGGACAATTTCTGGGTTTTGAACGAAGGAATTTACTGAGAGTTAAGAAATGCTTTTTAATAGTTAAAGTTTTATGCATATTTCTAAGAAGGAAAAATAACATAAACTGCAGATATTTTTTTTAAGGTTAGAACTTTTTAAGTTTTGTAAAAAACTATAACTAAAACTACATTTTAATTAGTAAAATTCAAGTCTTCCGATTTTTTAATTTTTTTCAGAAAAGAATTCACGGCTTTAAATTTCCAGAAATTTTACATGCCTTTCTGGCTACGGTCTTGATCGCCGACTTTTTTGTCTATTCATCATTTTGTTTGATATATCCACACAATATCCAGCTAATGATAGAATTTTGTCTTTGCACTATAGCCTAGTTGCTTTTGCACTGTTTGTAGTTTTTCTAAAAGTACTTTTTGAATATTATTTTGCTGGAACTATATACCCATAGATTTTATATTGATAAATAAAATGCTTAATTTCTTTAGTTTTAATAAGGGATAAAGTTCAACATTATTATAACCCAAAGTTGCAAAAATTTTGCATACACAGGATTAAAGTAGTCCTATATTTCCTGTAAATCCTATATTTTTCCAAAAAGGTCAAAACCATCCTATTTTTCCTATAAATTCTATATTTCAAATGAAAATCCTATATTCAGAGTTTGTTCAAATGTGAAAAAAGTTGCAGAGAAAATTACAACGTAAAAGAGGCACAAATAAGCAGGGATACTGCAGACACGTGTTTCGGCGTTACAAGGAACGCCTTTTTCAATGCAAAAAATATTGAGCTTATGGATGCACAGACATCCGACAAAAGCCGCTTTTGTCGGATGTCTGTGCATCCATAAGATGAAAGTCACTTTTTCGTCAATTTTGATATATTAGCGGTATCTAGGAGCTATGAAGGGCTAGTATCATCTGGTAGAACAACAAGGGGGAAAAAAGATGAGAAGCGACCGAAATATGCATGAAAACTCGAAAAACTATATAAGGAGCAACGAGAAATCAAACTTTGTTCTTCGTTTTTCTCGAAATCGCTTTTTGGTGACTGTCATCTTTTTCCTCCCTGGCCCTTCATATATATATACTATATTGCAGTTTCGTGTTTTTATTTTACTAAGTTATAATTTTTTCTTAAGAAATCATTTAGTAAAAAGATTCAATATATCAATTATATGTATATATATTTTTTATAATTTTCAATATCAACAAAGTACTGGTGCATGCTGCCAAACCCATCCCCATCATTATTTAAATATTCCAGGGGGCAGGAGGATATGTACTCAATGCAAACTATGAGACAAAATGTTTTCTAAAAAGCGTGAAAATTTTTCAAAGCCAGGCGGAGGGGGAGTGGGGCATGTACCCTTCATGATACTTTAAATAATAAGTCTGCATGCGTCCCTCCAATAGAGCTCCTGTTACATGTGCGGCCCTTCACTGAAAAAGATTGTGCACGCCTACTTTAAGATCTACCGGTTGATCAATTTTTGTTTGATTCTATTCATTACTTCTTTCTTACGGCAGTCGCAAGTAATAAGAAAAAAAATGATTACTTACCCCCTCCCCTCTCAAGATATTGACCCCACAAATCAGCACCTGCACCCAATAGTATTTACCTATGGACCAGTTTTTGTTTGATTCTAACCGTTATTTCCATCGCAGAAAACATTCGATTGCTCTATCCCCTTGGAGGAGTTTACTCCGTAATCTAATGGGCCAGTTCACAAGTAGGTACATATGTGTACCATATTTTGTTCCATTTCATGCTGTAGTTTTTGCTCTAGAGCGGCCATAAAATACTAATCATCCACATACAGACACACAGACAGACATGTTCCAAAAATGGTCATAATGGACTCAGCACACTCCCAAACGTGCAAATCCGTCGAAGTTTGGAAAATTTCACGGATCCAATATTTTTTTCTATACATTAGATATAGGAGAAAGTTTTTAAAAGGCAATGAAAATTCTGCGTTTTGTTCAAGTTGCATAAAAATTTTCTCACTTATACATGTGTTATAGTAACGTTTGCTTTACTTACAGAAAGTTTTCCTCCATGAGCACTTCTTTTTGTATTGAACAAGGCTTTCCTTTTGTAATTTTGAACTCTTGCATGCAGTAATCTGCAAGTTTTGTGCAATATAACGAAGCTATTTTTAATTTACTTTTCTGTTGTGTCTGTAAGCCTGCTTGAAATTGATCACTATATTCCAGGGAACTGCTGATAACAGATAACTCAACCTACCAGCTTAGGTGCGATGGCTAAACATTCTCATTCTGATAAACCAGATTTTGGAGCATGGCATTTTTCTGCGGACGAGACTTCCAGGTAAATATTTCTGTTGATATATATCACATTACTTCACTTAACATCTAGAGCTTCGTAAATAGGGCATTATCATACTTGTGTGCAACTCCACGGTATCAGACGTATCAGTTTTTCACAAAACAGCTCACAACGTTAGAAATATGTCAAATCGTCGTTTTGTTTCGCATACTTTATGAATAACATGGTCTCTACCCTTGTATAATACTGCTAAATTTTGAAGATTTCCAGAAAAATATATAAATAATATTATTTTCTCCGTAATAAACGTATCTCGTGGGATACGTCCGTTACGGGGCCAAAAAACCATCATAATAAACACTGTGTCATGATTTTTTTTTTTGCATTTAACTGTATTGTAGAGTCCATGTCCAAAATGAAATTCATGTTGTGAAGCAAGTTTTTTTTTTAAGGAATTTCCTACTTGACGGATTAGGCGTAAAATTTAGGCTTACTCATTGTTTTTTACGCTTTTACACTTCAATCCCAATTTTTTACTCTTTCCAAAATCCGACTGCACTCTTCTTCTGTGTGCTCACCATTATTTTTAGATTTTCTAGTACAGTGACAACAATAATGAGCGATATATCCGAAAGTGCGATATAACTGAAGTAACGATTCAGTTAACATAAAATGACTTTGCCCTCTGCACAAATATTAGTCTATTATTATATTAGGATGATTTTCTTGAACAAATGAAAAATAATATGCCAATTTTTCTTTTAAAGTTTAAAAAAAAAGAAATTAAACTACATTTCTCGCTTTATACTAAAATAAGAATAGAAAGTTAAAACTTAAACTACAATCAATTCACATGAACGAAAAAATGCCAATTTTGTTCATTGAGTTAAAAAAAAATACTTTTCTCAGAAAAAAACTGTTTTTTTTTCTTTCTTTTTTTTATATGTCAAAAAAAGTAACATTTATAAGGGTTTTTTTTTAGAGACAAAAGAAACGCGCGATATATGGGCGATTCTCTGTAAACTCGTATTTCGCTGTCCGGATCGAGTATTTTAAAAATAATCAAGTGTAATTAAGAAATTATTGCTCTTAATACAAGCAAAGCATTAATACTTTGTGGTCCAATTTTGTATTTAGAGATGTAACTATTTAATTTTTTTTTTTCTATCAATTATCTAAGCACCAAAAACACATTCCCCTGGCTGTCCCAATCGAATAGTTTAACACTTCAAGGCAGCGGCATACGCAGACAAATAATTTCAGGGGGGGCTGAGCCGAGACTCTATGTCATGGGGGGGGGCACCTCATGAAATGTAGCGAGTTAAAGAAAATGATTCGAATTTGTGATATCAGAGCTAATTTAATGTGACAAAAATACGTCACGAAAAAAATATTATTATAATAATTGCTCAATGATTTCTTTAAATAAATTCCTAAAGCATTTTGATGAAAACAGAAAATGATAACATTAGAGGGCCAATCCATGGTTACGGTCGTTACATTCACACAACTTCAGCTGCTCATATTTTATTCACAAATGCAGTTAAAGTGCTAATGAAAACAGGGAAGGATAAAGCTCCCCCCCCCCCAACATGATTATCACCAAGCGTTAGTTTAAAATTATTAGTGGAAGTTGTAGAAAAATCTCGAAAATGTGTGGTTACGGTTGTTACAAAAAAAGACATGGTTTTTGAGTGCTATGAAACACTGCCACTTTTCTGCGAATCTATTGCACATATGATATTCTGGATTTTTATAATAATTGCTCAATAAATAAGGCATGATATCATACAACTTATCTTTTTTGTTGAAAAATAATTTTTTTTGAATTTTTGATTGTGGTTACGGTCGTTACAAAAGCGGTTACGGTCGTTACACTTTTGACTATTTTCAATACAAACTATGCCATATATAAAGTCAAAAAACGGACATATGAGCAAAAAGGTTCTCCAGTTAGCTCAGTTGATTAAATATAATCTTCAATTGATTACTATAGACTTTGGAAGCTTTCAAATCCCTTAAGCTACGTTTTCCAATGAAACTTCACCAGAATACCCACACCTCCCAGTCTCTTTTCAGATATTTTAACTCCACTATATCCTCATAATCATCTGTGACTTGAGCTCTGTGTTTCTTCAGTACTTTGCTTAGAAAAAGTTCTACAAATTCGCTTATTACGTAAATGGTATTGATTGTACCGGGCACCTTATTGCTTCAACTACAAGTGTTCGCTTCATTAAACATTTTAAAAATACTTACACATTTAGATTTTTTTCTGCATAAATCATTTGCCCTCGTCCGCCCGTTATCGAGATATAAGATTTTAAAGGATTAAGTTTAAGTGAAACTCCAAATTTAAAGGCTTCTGGGGAAATAGAAGGCCGACTATTTCACCATCTGCATGTGATAAGACATCTATCTGCAAAGCATGCGAAAGATGTCTCCCATCATTACCTGAAACTCACTAAATTTGCTGACTTTATTAAAATTTCGGCAGACTTTAGGACTTTATAATTCGAAAACGAGGAGGTGGGGGCAAATAATTTATAAATCCAGCAAAATGTTTTTCTACAATGTTTCAAATGCAAATAACTTATTTTTTTTTCATTATTTCACTTTTGCATGGTTTCCTGGTGAACATCGAATGACCCCTGAGTCAAATTTGTCTAAGAACTAACGTAAACGGTATTTATAGTAGGAGAGCTCTTTTATAGGAGCTTTTCCACTCTATAAGAGACGAATACCCCCAAAGTAACTTTCAGATGCATCAGTGGACTTATGTACCAAATTTGGCAAAGATCCGACGTGAACTGTGAATTTAGACCTAAAACATGTAACATCCGTAACCAACATAGCACAAAAACGAAAAGGTTTTTTGAAGAAATTATTAGTGCATGTTTTTAGAAGAAATGAGTACACTATAAAACCTAAATGGCAAACTTCTACCTCAAATGGTAATTGTTACAGAATAACAAATACTTGATTTCGGTTACGGTCGTTACAAAGATTCTAGATAATTTTGCCTGCCTGTAATTAAAAACTAATACAACCTACAAAAAAATTGATTGCTGGAAAAGGTCAAAGTGGGTGCTTACTAAAGCACTATAATTCGTTATCTTCCAAATTGAACCCGGTGTGGCCAGGGTCTAGGCTGGAAACTTAATAATTCTTAACTGAAAAAATGGGCTAGAAAAACCGTAACTTTAGGACGTCGAAACCAAGTTTACAGTAAAAACTAGAATATTTTACACTTTGAATTATGAAACTATGCTTTCTTGTGAATAAAATGACATATAACATGTTATTATTAAGTGAGTTTCATATTTTGATGTCTATGTCCTATTTCTCATGGATTGGCCCTAAAGTTAAATTTTTTCTTCATTGACGGAGGTGTTTTTGAATCAAATGCTGGTAATATTTTCGAAAATTTGTGCCTTAATATCGTTAAGTTTGCTATTGATTTTACTATTATTCCTAATACTGGGTTTCAATGATGAATGAACAAGCATTAATCAGTGTTTTTGAAACCTCATTTGTAATAAAAACTAAGAAAATTGAATTCAATAAGATAATCATAAACGTGACATACAGTAAAATAGACGAGTCGACACTTTAAAAAAAATCAAATTTCTTTTCTTTAAATTTTGTCTCATACTTAATTATTTGATCTTAAAACTTTTCTGATTTTTCGACTTTGAAAAGAAAGGAAGGGAAAAAAAAGATTAAAGCTTAAATGAAAAAAATTTGTTTCGGAAATTTCGGAGGGGGCTGCAGCCCTATCAGCCCACCCCCTGAGTACGCCACTGCTTCAAGGCAATATTTCAGAAAACCTATTAACGCTACATAAATTTGGCAATTAATATCTAAAAATTAGATAATGCAACTATATCTTTTTTATAAAATAAGGTCTGATTACGTATTTCTAAAACTTAAAATTGTCACGTTAATTCTGTCCGGAGATTTTTTAAACAGTCCCTGCCACAAATTCAAAGCTCCAATAGAAAAAATCTGTAACTCTTGCAAATGTTTTTCGTCATGAAGTTTAAAGTAATCAGTGTGAATTTGCTGAAATTGCGCTGAGAACGACGTTGAAACGATTCTTTGTTTAGTTTGAGAGCCACATTTGTGATGAAAGTATGCATCAGGGTCGTTGCGAAAACAGTCCTCTAGGCAGTAATTTTATTAATGTCAATGAGTTTAATTATGAAAACATATTAGTTATTATGTCCACGATTTGTGCCTAAATTTATAGGCAGTCTCGTAACTAATTTTGTTGCAGCTGAATCAAACTAAATTATTGGGGGGGGGGGGCGTTCTTAAAACTGAATAAAGACATTTTAGATGGGAATGAACATCGAAATTCGGTAATTTAGATGATAAAATTATTCAAAAGTCGAGAAATGTTGCGAGTTACTCAAATTAAGGATTTTTTTCATTACTTTAAAACTTTGTTAATTTTTTGTGATTATATCAGTTAACTTAAAATTTAAATGTAGCAATTAATTAACTTATTAAAATTGTACGAACATATAGATTTAAATCATTCATACATAGTGTGAGCAAACTTATCATCTGATGAGATAGTGATGTACATAAAAAAGTTTAAATGATGCCCATTTCCAAAAGCTGGCAGGTATACAATGTCCATTAACTGAGATAGCTTTAATTACTTTCTCTGTAAACATGTAAGAGTCATTCCATATAAAATCAACAAATGGGCCGTGCCACACCATTTTTGATTTTGATCAAATTTATTTAGTAAGCAATATGCACTAATATTCTGTACTTCCAAACTGTTTTATTCTTTTCTCGAAAAAATTTTATTCTCGAGATATAGCCATTTTTTGCTCCGTCATCAGTAGAATTTGGCATTTTTGATCTTTTTTCTAAGAGCTCCGGTAAATTTATTAAAAACGGTAGAAAGATCAAACATGGCTTATTTTAAAGCTAAAAGAATGAACTTTGACTTCTGCATAAAAGAAACGGTTTGAGTTAAGCCTAAATACAAATTTTCTCGGGTCAATTCGCTGTTCAAAAAGTACCGTTTTCGTCATTTCAAGCATGAAAAAGTATATGAAGTACTGACAGTGGGGTCCTAATTTTTTTTTTCTTGCACCCAGTTATAAATACTAGAAGCATTGAAAAAACTAAGATGATACCAGTAGTCCTTCATTATGAAAAAATTGCTTAAACCTGAGAAAAAAATGAAAAATGGCCGTTTTCATTCCCCAAAAACGGCCTGTGAAGTAGGTAGTAACAATTTGCAAATGCATGGAGCAGTAAGGTATTGCATTGAACTTTAAAACGAAACAAAAACTGTCTTGTTATTCCAAGGCATTAAAGAGATATAGACTTTTAAAGTATGAGAAAAAATGAAAATATCCTTTTTCCCTTCGCAAAAACGGCCTGTGGAACAGGTAGTAAAAATTTGCAAATGCATAGAACAAGAATGTATTACGTTGCCCTTTAAAACGAAACAAAAACAGTCTTGTTATTTTCAGGCAACAAAGAGATAACCCTCTGAAAATTAAAAATTCATGCAAGATTTTTTTTTGTCATAAGTTAAAGCAACTTTGAACATAAATAAGGTCTTTTCATGCAAGAACTCTAAAATTATGTATCATCCAATATATAATTCAAAAGATATCGTAAAATGGTTATAAATTATGTGTAATGTATAAGCATCTGAAAAAAGTTGTACTTAAAACCAGCGGCCCAAATATCCACACATCAATTGAAATTAGTTTTAAAATTTAATTGCATGTCGTTAAGAAATTCCTAGTTTTACATTTACATTTGAATAAAATTATAATTTTTTTTACAAAACCCCAAAATTTCTACATCCTTTTTAAAACAGCTTACAACTGAAAGGGATTTTTGTTCCTTGACTATTTGTAAGAGTTTATTTTCATAATGTTAAGTTGTACATCCATTACAAATTAAAAGAAAACTCTGATAACAGAAACACTATAAAAGTTTCAAGTACAACTTTTTCAGATGTTTCAACGTCACAAAAAAAGTTCAGACATTTTACGATATATTTTGAATTAGTTATTTAATTATACACATTTTTACTCTTGCAGTTATTGCATTAAAAGCCTATGTTCATAATTGCTTTAACTTATGCAAAAAGAAAAAAAAAGAACTTGCATGAATTTTCAATTTTCAGAGGGTTATATCTCTTTGATGCCTGGGAATAACAAAGCAGTTTTTGTTTCCTTTTAAAGTTCAATACAATACCTTCTTGATCCATGCATTTGCAAATTTTTACTACATGTTCCACATTCCGTTTTTGGGGAGTGAAGAAGGATATTTTTCATTTTTTCTCATACTTTAAAAGCTTATATATCTTTAATGCCTTGGAATAACAAGACAGTTTTTGTTTGATTTTAAAGGGCAATGTAATACCTACTTACTCCATGCATTTGAAAATTTTTACTACCTGTTCCACAGACCATTTTTAGGGAGTGAAAACAGCCATTTTTAATTTTTTTTCATATTTAAGCAATGTTTCCATAATGAAGGACTACTGGTACCATCTTTTTTTTCTGTGCTTTAGTATCTATAACTGGGTGCAATAGAAAAAAAAGTTAGAACCCCACTGTCAGTCTTTCATATACTTTTTTATGCTTGAAATGACGAAAACGGCACTTTTGGAACCGCGAATGGACCCAGAAAAATTTCTATTTATGCTTACTTAAATTTTTTATGCACAGTTTCTTTTTATGCTCAAATCAAAGTTCATTTCTTTAGCTTTGAAACAAGCCATGTTTAATCTTTCTACCTTTAAAATAACTTTGCAAGAGCGTTTAGAAAAAAAGATCAAAAATGCCGAATTTTACTCATCGGCGGAGCAAAAAAATGGCTATATCTAGAGCATAAAATTTCTTCGAGAAAAAAATAAAACGGTTTGGATGTACATAATATTGGTGCATATTACCTACCAAATATGATCAAAATCAAAAATGTTGCGACACGAAAACATCTGAAAATTTGTTGATTTTATATGGAATGACGCGTAAATTAATAAGCACAGTAACCCTTCGCACGCACATTGTTACATCATTCTTAATTAAATGTGAGCATATTTTTAATCAGATGAGATAGTGATGTACCCAAAAAAGTTGTTTTGATGTTCATTTCCAAAAGTTGACAGGTATGCAATGTCAAGAAGCTGGCATTGGCTTTAATTTCATGTCATTCTATGATGTAAATTTAATCTTGCATGCATTGCATAGAAATAATGCTCACCCTTACTGTGAAAGCTTATTTTTAGGTCAAACAGAAATACAACATCTTTTCAACCAGTTATTTAATTCTGCCGAAAATATCTATCCACCCGTTTCACGAAATAACGCATAATCAAACATTTGCTGAATCGTTGTATTTCAAATTATCTCAGGACTTTTCAAAAATGACTCCCGCCATTTTAAATTCTATTCTAATTCACTGTGCTTATAGCTTTTTCGTGTTCTGGCTGCGAAAATATAACTTATATGGAGATGAATAAATAAGTTTTAAAAGCCTTTTATGTTAAGATGGTCCATTTGCTGCCATTCATTTGGGTATGACTAACTGTGACTCCTTAAAAATTTGTCGATTTTTTTTAGAATGATGTAAACGTCAATTAAAACTACGTATAAGTTAAAATTTTACAGCTCTATTACATTTTTCTTGCAAGTGTTCTATTTGTTTGGCTCTTAACTAAGTGACTTTAACCGAAGATTACTAACAATGCCCCCTCTTTTCAATTTTAACCAAAATATATGCACAGGAACCTCTAAGTACATGATATTTATTCAACTTATTGATTCAACTTATTGTTTAACATTAATGTCGTACGTTTCAAAAAGAAAGCCTACACAGCTTAATTAAAACAACGAAAGCTTTAAAAAAGCTGACTTGGAAGAATTATTCTGTTACGAAATCATTTGAAATTCCAACATCAACTTCTAAGTGAGTAATTCAACTTGTCGGATGGTTTTATTTTTCCAAAATAAATAAAAATTTAAAAAACGAATATTATTTTCCCTTTTAATGTGAGCCCTCATTTTAGTGATTATTTGGAAATATTTTTTAAGTTTTAAATATTAAAACTCCTATTAATAACGAAAGGTTAAAAAGGCAGGCTTGAGAGAAATTTTCTTTGACGACATTATTTAAAAACCCTACACAGCAACCGAACTAGGACTTATGCAGTTAAACTGCTGAACCAGGCATCATATCTAGTACGAATTAACCTAAATCCCCAATTCTAACAAATGCCGTTTGTTAATCAAAAAAAAAAAATCAGACATGCTTTTTGACTCTCCAGAAATCAGTTTAACTCATTACCTTTTAGCTAATTCCTATAATATTTTGTAAATAGCTATAAAAAATTTACATTAATAAAAATTGTTTACCCCTTTTTAACCACTTGTTTGACCACTTAGCTTGCCACACAACATCTGAGTCCGTAATTATGCAGGATGGCTAAATCGCATCTTCTCTTTCAGTGTAAAATCACCCCAACGAGATTATTTCCAACGTTTATTTGAGGCTGCATCATCATTTGCATTTTTATAACTGTTTATGATCTTGCAATTTGTTTTTATCAATACAAAAGGAAAGTGCGCTTTAGCATTGCAGCCGCTTGGTAGATTTGTCAAAAACATCAAATTCGTAAGAAATGGTAAGGGCTGGATAAATCATGAGCAGATTAAGAAATCCACAATGCTCCTTACATGTAGTTTGGTAGGTGTTTACAGCTTAAACTTATTTCTTCTTGTAAACAAACAACGACGCTTCGCTATGAATACTTATTTTGCCTATGCTTGACTTTTGCAACCAGACTTCTCTTCTTTTCAACCGGTTTTGATTTGGGCTTATCCAAGACGAGTACCAACAATCTTGAGGTGCACTGTAGAATGACTGGGTTTCAATCAATTAAAACAGCACCATTTAATGGTTGAGGACAAGTTTGCTGTTATGAATCAAGCATATATCTCCAAGTAATGTCAATTCACGATAATTGTAAAATATTCATTTATCTCAAAGTTTTCATTTGAGTCCCAATACTTTGAGAAGGCTGTGGAAGCTTCACATAACCGAAATATTGAATCTGTCCCTTGGGACTTCGAGTAATCAAGAACTGACTGCACCTAAGTTGAAAGATACAAACTTACGTGTAAATAGAAATATCAGCCTCTATCGGTGAAATTCGTAACTACTTGTATCATATTAAGCTCTAAATTACCGCACGTAAGCCAGGGTTAAGTCAGAAAAGCATGCAATATGCCGCCAGCTTTGTCTTTCCATCCAGAGACTGCTGTTTCATCCTCATTGAAACTCCTCAGTCTGGAATAGACAGTAACCGAGCTGGAGGCAAATATCATCTTATAGAAGCTTTTTGCATTGACCCTGGTTGAGAGGCGGTAACCTACTGCTTAATACACAAGATCCGCTTTTAACTTACGAGTCGTACCGTATCATTGCTGCGGTCTCTTGCTGGTCAGCAAATTTGACACTAGCTACCAGTTTTTTACTTTTTATTAATTTATTTTTTCGATATTCTTGGCTCTTATGAAATAATATCTTTCTCCAGCTCGGTTACTTCTTATTCCAGACTGATGAGTTCCTATAAGAACGAAACTGCTGTCTCTGAATGGAATGACCGAGCTGATTGTGTCTTGCCTGTACTTGTAACATAGTTTTCAGATTAACTCAGCAAAAGTTTCATGTGCGTGTATAACTTAGACATATTTCTTGTTTCAGAAAGAAAACAGAAAATGTCAGTGCGTCATACCAAGGTGCATCACACATAGATGATGTCTGTTGTGATAAGAAGGTTACTGACTCTCCTCTGCATAAAGCAGTACTCCTAGGATGTCTTGAAACCATCCGGAAGCTGCTTGCTGTTGGAGCGAGTACGCGCCAGCAAGACCAATGGGGCCGGACTCCCCTTCACGCGGCTCTTTGGCATAGGAAAGAAAATGTGGCAGAGCTCCTAATGAACGCAGATAGCAAAATCGAACTTCAAGCTGATGATGGAGCAACACTCTTACACTATGCTGCAGAGCATGGATTTGTCAGGCTGGTCAAGAAGCTACTTAATGCAAATGCAGATACGAGTGTCCAAGATCGCCTGGGGAGGACCCCACTCTACGACGCTTTGTTGCACGAAAAGGAAAACGTTGCCGAAGTATTAGTGGAAGCAGCCAGCAAAAGTGACGATCAGGATTATGTTGGGCAGTCACCTTTGCACTTTGCTGCGATGCATGGATACACAGAAATTGTCAAGAAGCTACTTGCCGCTGGCTCAAGGACACGTCTCCAAGATCTCTCTGGCCGGACTTCTCTTCATATCGCTCTGATGAGTGGCAATGAGGAAGCTGCAGAGCTCCTAGTGAACGCAGATAACAAAATCGACTTTCAAGATCATAGCGGAAAAACACCCTTACACTACGCTGCCCAGCATGGATTCGTCGGACTGGTCAAGAAGTTACTTGCTGCAAATGTAAATACGCGTCTCCAAGATCACATGGGCCGGACCCCGCTCCACGAAGCTGTGTTGTATGAAAAGAAAGATGCTGCCGAAGTTTTAGTGGAAGCAGACAGCAAAAATGACGTTCAGGATAATTATGGCCAGTCACCTTTGCACTTTGCTGCTTTACGTGGATACGTAGAAATTGTCAAGAAACTGCTTGCAGACGGCTCAAGAACACGTCTCCAAGATCGCTCTGGCACGACTTCCCTTCATATCGCTCTGATCCGCGGCAATGAGGATGCTGCAGAGCTCCTAGTGAACGTAGATAGCAAAATCGACCTTCAAGACAGCGACGGAAAAACACCCTTACATTACGCTGCCCAGCATGGATTCATAGGACTGGTCAAGAAGCTACTTGCTGCAAATGTAAATACGCGTCTCCAAGATCACATGGGCCGCACCCCGCTCCACGAAGCTATGTTGTATGAAAAAAAAGATGCTGCCGAAGTTTTAGTGAAAGCAGACAACAAAAATGATGTTCTGGATTATGATGGCCACTCGCCTTTGCACTTTGCTGCGTTACGTGGATACGCAGAAATTGTCAAGAAGCTGCTTGCCGCTGGCTCAAGAACACGTCTCCAAAATCGCTTTGGCAGGACTTCCCTGCATATCGCTCTGATTCATGACAATGAGGATGCTGCAGAGCTCCTAGTGAATGAGGACAACCAAAATCACATTCAGGATGAAAACGGGTTTACGCCGTTGCATTTAGCTGTATCTTATGGATATGTAGAAATAATCATGAAGCTGGTTGCCGGCGGTGCTAATACATGCCTACAAGATTCAAGTTGCTGGACACCCCTTCACATTGCTCTTTTACTTAAGAAGGAGTACAGTGCAGAAATCCTCGTAGATGCCAACTGTAGCAATGACAGTCAAGATAAAGATGGTAGGACACCCTTGTAATATGCGGCAAGGAATGGATATGTAGAAATAGTTAAAAATCTTCTTTCTGGTGGCGCAAATATGCATCTTCAAAATCGTAATGGCCATACTCCTCTCCACATCGCTCTAAAACAAGAAAAGAAAGTTGCTGCAGAACTCCTAATTGTTCCTGATAGCAAAAATGATTTTCAAGATGAAAATGGAGAGACACCCTTACATATCGCTGCAGAACATGGGTTTGAAAAAATTGTCTGGAAACTATTGCTGAGCGGTGTCCATCCACACTTAAAAGATTACAGAGGGCGTTATCCTCTGGTGAGTCCTCTGAGATGCGTGGAAAGAGTTAGAACAAGGATTCTCGTAATGTGTGCGTTTAGAGACATTCAGATCAACTGGAAGGAATTGGGACAAACGCTGACAGAGCCAGGCACCGAACTTATGAAGAACTGTTACGCAGAAATCCAACGGATGAAGGAAACTAAGTTGAGCGGGACGACCATCTCTTTCCATGACCTTGCGAGGAAACACGTCAGCAGAATTGCACTGCACTTCACGAACGAAGATGTTCGCAAGGTTTTGCTTTGGTATCCCGTGAGGTCAAAGTTTCCCACATATGCAGACTTAATTACGTTCAAATTGGAAGCGGCAGAAGCACGGAGGATCCTGACTGCTCAATGTCGGGATAAATTTGCTGCCATGCCCGATAGGTTACCTATTCTTCCAATAATTGGTATTGACAACATACTAATTTGTTTGAGTGAACGTGACTTACGGGCATTCCGAAGTGCTTTTGAAGTTTAAATCTGGAAGCTGCCATTTCAATGTTAGTCATATAAAAGATAAATACGAGTAGTGATTTCAATTATTTGACTTACAGATAACAAAACCTTAATTTATCCTACCACAGACCTTATTTAACCTGCTATTGTACTGTCTATCTCTATGCATTATTAGCTCATATTATGGGCGTGGATTTCAACTGTGCTAGAATTTTCTTTATGTTCGCATTAAGAAATAGCGGAGAAGATTTATTCTACATGTATTGTTTTAATAGATACATTTTAAACATAGTGATTTCAAAACTGCAGTACTTATTGTATATCATGTGTGTAAAGCATAACTGATCAAACATTTTCAAGTGCACAAAAAGTAATTTTCTATCACAACAACTGTGTTCTACTAGTGGACTTATTTCTGAACACTTTTTAAATTTTTTAAAGATTTCATCATTTATTAGATGTATTTATTTCAATTAATTCATTTATTTGTAACTTCTCTAGTATTCATTTTATGTGAATTTTTCTTTTACTTTATTTATTAATGCAAAATATTTAAAAAAATCTAGTTTTTCTTAAAAAACTAGCTTTGGGAACGAAATGGGATAGCTTTTAGCTTAAAACCAATCAAAATTCATGAGTTAATATTGGTTATTAAATATTGGTTTAATATTGTGAAATTATATTATATTATTGTTATCATAAAATTTGCTATTGTGTAATATTTTTAAAAAAATATGTAATATTAATACGAAATGAACACATACAAATTAGAAAGTTGTGATAATTTTTAGTGAAATAAATTATTCCAATAATTCATTGTAATTTAAAAATGGACTCAACTAGTTTTTATTCTAAACGTAATTACAGAACCTTTCTTTTGGCATCACTCCCCTACTACTCTTTCAAAACGCACATGAAGAGGCATTGCTTTCTCAGTGTTTTCATGTTAATAAACTGTTTTCTTTTCTATTTTTTTATTTATTAATTCAAAAATTATCTCAGCAAATTTACGAAATCAAACGTATCTTAGAGGATTGTCCGAAGAAAGCGCGATGTATCCGAGGTTACGAAAGTAGCTAACTTCATTTAATGTGCAAAAAATGATATGTGTACCAACAACTGGCAGAGAATATCTTTTACCACCGTAAAGGCTTTAAAGCTCCGTGAGGCTTGTATGAATTATTTTCAATTTTTAGTTTGTTTAAAAAGCATGGTAAATTAAAAACCTTTTTTATTTAAATAATGTTTACTTAATGTGGCTGTATGTATGCATGTTCAAAACTCCACTCAAGACCGATTCAAGGAACAACATTCAAAACTGTTAATCTCTGGTCATAATTCTATATTAGAAGTATTGGCAACATTAAGCACCACTTTTTTTTGACTGTTTATTAAAAAAAGCAAGAGGGGAAAGAAAATTAAGTTTTATATATTTCAGGTTAAAAGTATTTTATTCAAACGTAATCCTCAGAGAAAGTGATAAAAAAATATATATATATCTTGTTTTTTAGCTACCTTTTCAATACATTGTGACATTTTTCCGAGATAAAAGTTTCTGCCAAAGTGAGAAAATTTGCATATAAAAGAGCTTTTCTTTTGTCCTGGAGAATTTATGAGTTGAAGCGAAGAGGACAAATATAGAACTCGTTACAGAATTTATCCCTCAACTTCCTGCCCACGAAAGATATTTCTTCTTTCTTTTCTTAAAAAAAGTAAGATATCGATCACCTTTGTTCATCATGTGAAAAAGACTTTTGAAAAGGTTGAATATTGATCGAATTTGATATAAATCACGAATATCTAGCAGGGTCGTATTTTTTTATGTTTATAATTAAGTGGAAACATTTACACCAAATCCATTTTTAAAACTTCGACGTCCAAAAAGTTCATCGCTTTGTTTGTAAGTCCTTTAAGTCGCAGTATATTTCAAAAGATAGCTTGTCCAAAATTCCAGTGAATACTCTTTGATGTAAAAAAAATATAAATACTTTTGTGCTTAAAAAATCATTCATAAGCTCAAAATTTCTCATTGAAAACAGCATTCCTTGAAACGCCGAAACACGTGTCTTTTGTACTCCTGCAAATTGGTGCTGTTAACGTTGTTTCATTAGCTTTTACTTTTTAATGTGCTTTTTGTTTTTCAAAATCAATAATGTAAATCTTTTTTTTAATTTTCTTATGTTCGAAATTGAGCTATATATTATGCAGTACAGTTGGCTCTTCTGAGTTCTATCTAATCATATCCATAGTTTTAAGCTAATTTATTGAGAGATATTGCTTTTATGTATTTTTGAATTATAAAGAAACCTTCAGCAGAGCGAGGAAAAATGTTTTGGATCCATGTCCTTGCAAGGAAAAAAGAGTTTCTTGCAATTACAAATCTCATGTATAAAAACACAATGTCACGTTTGCTCATTAATTTATAAATCTCTTGTTTTTTCAATGTTCTTAAATTTTGAATCTCAGCACAAAATCTCTATTTGCTTTATGCCGTTTCACATTGTTATATACAAGCGGTTTCCAGCAGTTTTGAGCCCATCGCTCCCTCTAAAGATTGACTGACACATATCGCTCACTTCCCCCTTTTTCCTTGTAAAAAAATAAAATCCATGGTGCTAGTGAGCATCGATATTATTGAAAGTATAAATGTTTAATTTAAAGTTTAAGATAAGTGTATGGGATAAAGCAATTTCATTCATTTACTCTTAAGTTAAAATATAATCAGATAAATAATAGTACTTTTTACGTCCAACCCCCCCCCCTGCTTTATTTTCCAAAACAAACGGAGCATTTTGAAAACTATGCATTATTATGAAATTATTTTATTCTTTACATTATAATGTGGGAATTTTTTAGTTTGGATATTCGCTGGCTGTTTATTAGTATTACAATAGCCCCTCGTTATATCACGCCTCATTATATCGCTCATTCGGATATATCGCTCTTTTCTTTTGTCTCCCAAAAAAAAGAAAATAAACTTTTAGTTCGAAACCGTTTTTGAGAAAATATGTAAGGTGCTCAGAAAATGTCTCTTTCTCATTTATTTTGTCATCAATGAACAAAACGAAGGTTCTTCTATTCTTCTGAATTCGCTGAAAAGAAGCAGCAAATTCCTGTCACCCAAACTTGCATACTGCAGAGACAGTTTGGAAACTACTGAACACTATCTTTTGTATTGATACAATGAGTGAAAAGCGTCTGTTAGTAATGTGTAGAAGTAATCTGTAAAAGTTATATTTTTTGTTACTTTTGAATGAAAAAAAAAAGCTAATGTTCGAATAAATGAATTTTTATGTATGTGCACGGATAATTTACATGCATGCTGGATAGAAAACTATTTTTAATGACCTCGGTTACATCGCGCTTTCGGATATATCGCGCTTTTTTCTTGTCCCCCAAAAAGCGCGATATAACGAGGGGTTACTGTATCTCGTTGTTTAAGTACTTATCACTCCACTATCGCCCCTCACGAATTAATCACGAAAATCACCTCCAAGTTAAGAAGCACTGTTATGTATTATATCTATCTATCCTTAATCATTATATCCAGGATGTATAAATACAACGTTTACAAACTTTCTGGAGTTATAGAGTACACCTAAAAGAAAGATGGGAAATCAGATCACAATGCACGATTGGAATCGCTTTAATGACGCGGTAGTACTGACACAAAAAAACAAGAAAAAGGACACGAACAGGTTTATAAAATATACTGTAAAAATGAATGTTGTTTTTACAGTATAAACCAGCTAATTTTATAGTAATAAACTGTGAAAATGACTAATTTTACTGTAATAAATTGTAGAATTGCTAATTTTACACTAATAAACTGTAAATTCCAATTTTACAGTAATAAATTGTAAAACTGCTAATTTTACAGTTTATTACTGTGCATTTTACAGTTTTAAACTAGAACCTCTGCTGCCAGTATTATACTGTTGTTTTTAGAGTATAATACAGCTAATTTTGTGGTAATAAACTGTAAAATTTCTGCTTTGTAGTAATAAACTGTGAAATTGCTAGTTTTGCAGTTCATTACTGTGCATTTTATAGCTTTAAACTAGAACCTCTGTTGCCAGTATTAGACTGTTGTTTTTAGAGTATAATACAGCTAATTTTGTGGTAATAAACTGTAAAATTTCTGCTTTGTAGTAATAAACTGTGAAATTGCTAGTTTTGCAGTTCATTACTGTGCATTTTATTGCATCAAACTAGAACCTCTGCTGCCAGTATTATAAACTGGCCGATATATGCCCAAGTAGCACACTTCGTTTTTTAAAGGTTGTAAAATGGTTATTAACGTTGTAACAACCGCTTAAAAACGTTTATAAAACATTTAAAGGTTATATGTGCTACCTGGGTAAAAACAGCGGTTTATTTTTTGCAGCGCATGAATACTATAATAATAGAAAAACGTTTAAATAGGTAGCAATCAAAAGAGCATCTTGAAACAAATTTATGGCTCAAAACTAAATTGCCCTCGTCTGCCCATTATCGAGATATAAGGTCTTAAAATCTGAAGAAAAAAAATAAATAAAAAGAGCCAAATTTAAAGTTTTGGAGAGGAATTAATCAATCAATTTCACCGATCACCGAGTCGATAAAACTAACTAAATTTGGCAACTGTTCTTAAAAATTTCGGCAGATTTTAAGACCGCGATATGGAGTCACGAGGACCAATACTTTATCCGACCAGAAACATGCTTTACAATATCTTTTTGACTCATACCTATTTTAAAAAATTTCAGCATTACACTATCGTATGGTTTCTCACTAAGTACAGCAATAATGCCGGCGAGGATGTGATACCCTATCTAATTTTTCGAAATACTTAGTATGATTAATACATTAAATGTCAATAGTATTAAATAATTATAGATAATTATGAGTAGCAAAAACGTTTTAATGCAAAAATAGTAAAAATACACCTGTTTAACATAAAAGCATTCGAGTTTTAAGGTATAATTTATAGCTGCACGACGGTAATTAGAAACGTTTCGTAATTAAAAACTATTCATTAGTACAAATAATTATCTTTTCAAGAGGCTTTGCATAAGAAAAATTGTTTTCTCATTAGTGTCTTGAGATGTTTTTATTAAGAGCAACAAGAAACAAATGTTATCAATATATTATTCTTCGATGGTATCTTCTGGTGGCCTTTATTTGACCTTTCTTTGTGAAAATAATTAAAGCTTTTTTGCTCATACCAAAAATACCGTTTTTTCTTGGTGGAAAAGAAAATTGGCGCTTCAGAGACGATTAACGTGTTTTTATGAAAGAACTATCAAACCTTCTAGTGTTAAAAGAAAGAAATAATCCTTATTTAAGTAGCGTTTTTTTTTACACCTTAAGTTGAAGAAATCGCAACGCAATTAAATTAGAGTGAAAAAGTAGAAGTAAATTAGAGAATAATGAAATAGTTTCTTCAAACTTCTATATAAGGAAGCCAAAACTGTATCTGAATAGTTACTGTAATTGCACATAGGCATATATTGTCAAAAGTTTATAAATAACTGCATACACTTGAAATTCACCCCTATGTATTTCCATATCCAATTTTAACTGTACTGAAAGTTCTCCAAAAATTAGGGGCATAAAGGTTCGGGCAGAAAAGGTGGACTGTGGTGGACGTCTAGATGGATGGCTGCGGTTTATTGCTTTATATTATGAATTTAAAAATTTATGTCAGAAAAAGATTTGTACTTTTAAATATCAATAGCAGTCCGCTTTTAGTTATTAAAACTTATATCATGTGAGTCTTTTAGAATCAAAACCAGTTAAGTCCATTTCTCGAAATCCGTAGTTTCGAAGGCGGAACTATGGATCTAAAGGAGTTTTTGACTTGAAACATTTACTTTATATTCACTTTTTATTGAGATGTAGTGGTTTTTGATCTGTTGCATTTAATCCATTGAAAAAGGAGCTTTCAAACATATATTTTAAACAATATTATTTTTCATAAATAATTGACTTAACCGGTTTTGATTCTAAACGAGTCATGCAATGGGCGAACAGAGAAGTAAAGTGGGTTCAACATTAAATTTTTAACTTGGCGAAAAAGAAAAACATATGCAAGGCAGGAAACCCAGCGAATGAACAGTTTCCAATAAATGATTAGCTCGCAATTATTTTTTTTTCTCAATTTCAAAAATTTTTACTTAGACGAATTAGCAGTAGTTAGTTCCTTTGTATACATTTCAAAAAGATAACTTTACTGGGAGAACAGAAACTGAAAAAAAATGAATCTGTAAATTACCTTCCATTTTTTAAAAAATAATTACATATCGATTAAAATGCTTTTACTGTCAATAAAAATACAACTTTATGTTTAGTACGCATAGGATTTTAAAAGCACATTCATCAAATTTCATTTTTTATTTCAATTTCATTAAATCTCTGTGGAGAAATACCCTTCAAAACTCCCACTTCAGTAATACCCTCGTATGCTAGATATTTCGCAAATGTTCAATAACTCTATTCTTCTAAGCCTTACAGTAAGCTTTAATTGAATACGCATTCATTCTCTACAGGGCATTCTGAGATGATTTGGAAATTTCGAACATTCCATTCAGCTCTATATGTATAGCGACACTGATTAGCTTCGAACAATTTGTGGAGAAATCTAACACCTGCTGTACTCCAACACTTGCCTATCAATGATTCATTTTCATCTCTGATTATCAAGCCTCTTCCCTCTAATCTGGTGCTTTGCTTCAAACTAAGCGCTAATAGAACTCTGAAGTTTGCAAGAATATTGTTTAGTTTACTTTACTCGGAATATATTAAAATTTGCTCACACTCATTAAACGTGGCGCCCTTTAGTTTCGAAATCAGAACAAAATTCATTGTTTTAATAATGCTAATATTTCACATTAAAGCATTTTATAACAGCTTAAAATGTATAATACGTAATACATTTAGTTCGGTTAAAGTAGTTCGCTTAACAATTTTCAGCTTTGAAGTGTGGTACTGAAAGTTTACTAGGTACTGAAGTCGAGGAATACCAATCTACATTTTACTTTGCACATCTTGTAAGTGCAGTAAACTAAGTAAAATAAATTACGATACGTAAAGCAAAATGTTAGTATCATCTAATTTAGTAGGGTGCAGCAGCTCTGTTTTACCGGTCACCTTGTCTGGTGGTCAGAGAAGTCAGACTCAGGCATGGATTTACTTTCTCTCTCTTGTGCTTTCTTTATGTGAATGGTGAATGTGTTGTTATCCCCCCTCCCTCAGCTGTGAATGGCTTCCTACCCTATAAACCGGTCGTTATGGCACGTGTATACTGTGGAAATCGGATTTCACACCCAGTTATGGTACAATTGGAAAAGTGAACTGCCGCACCCCAAATTGCCAGCCTTTCTGGCACAAGACAATAACAGCTATGTTATAAAATTTCCCCTTTTGGAGCAAAATAAGACACTTAGCATATATTTACGAAAATTCATTCTCTGTAGGCCAATTTCGATGGTTTGAGAACATTTTTTTAAAAAGCAATATTATTTTTACGTTTTTCGTCATTCAAAAAAATGTAGAGCTGAATGCTAGGTTTGAAATTTTTAAAATTTCCAATTTTGTTGCATTATTTTAAAGAGTCACTCATTTTGAGCATTTTTAAAAATGTCAGTCAGTTTATTTGTCGGCTGGACTTTTTTAAGATTTTCGAAAGAAAAAAAAAGTAGCACTTTGTTAAAATGTTCTTCAAAGTTAATAAAACGGGTTCTCAATGAACCACTTGCAATGACTTACCAGAGGTTTTAAGCATTAAGTAGATATTAAAACCCGATGAACTAATTAAATTCTAGGTGCGGGGGCCATTGAGATGCCACACCATGTCTATTTGTTTGTATGTTGTTGAGCTTTCTTTTTTTTTTTTTTTTTTTGCCTCTAAATCAAAAACTGAAGCACAGACGATTAAAATACAAATAAATATTTCCCGGCTGGAAATAATGCCTGATTTGTTTTCGGTACCAATCACTCCAAGTGGAAATGCAAACAAACGTTATTTCCTTTAAGTGACTGCTTGTTTCACTGCCAGGATTTAAACGACAATTAGTATACAGGTGGGGCCTCGATGGGAATAGGCACCAGTTCGTTTATTGGCAAGAAATAAATTTAAATCAGGATGAAATCAAATATTTTTTTCATTAAGCGTGACAGTTATAATTTAAAAAAGTAGTGCGAAAATTCAAATAGAATTCGGTATACAAGTGAGCCTAAACAGAAAGAGGTGTGAAATCATTTTGGTAGAAATCGCTCCATAAGGCGTTTGCACAATAAACACTTCTCTTGATGAGCTCCACATGATTCGGTGGCTTTCTTTTAATTTCAAAATTCCAAATTGACTCCAGTTGTTCGTTGTTGTTCTTTCCATGAAAAGTGCCGAGGAATCAAATATGACCATTAGCATCAAGAACAACTTTTGCCAGTTCAACAACTTTCATAGAAAACATGAGTCGATTCTCCGGAAGGACCAAGAAAATATCAAAAAGGCAACATTCTAATGGCTTCTCCCACAAAACTCGCCATCCTGCATGATTGGCCAAAGATGGGATGCGGAGAAAGACGTTAAGACAGTAAGGGCAGCTATTGTAATTTCGTAGACAGAATTTCCATGAACTGTGCAATTTTAATTTGTTCCTGTAATTGGAAAATTTGCCGGCCAACTTGTGTAGTGGTCAAAGAAGTCTGACCGGATGGGGTGGCCGCAGGTTGAAATCCCGACTCGGGTATGGATGTACTTTCTCTCTCCCGTCCTTGTCCTTTCTTTGTGTCATTGAGAATACAGTTTTCTCTCACAGCTTTCATGTTGTGTGCTGAGCTTTTCGCACTAAGGAAGAGGCTCCATTGTATACTTGAAATAGCTATTTGTTGTACTTTCAACCTAATTTGTGCTTTATTTATGTTGATTTTTAACTTCAATTACATTTTAGCACAAAGCTTATTTGATCATTTTTCATTTACATAAGGTTATTCATCTATTAAAATATTTTTTTTAATCGAAAATGTATTGACATTACGACCCAAGATAATAGAAAAAGTCTACGAAATGTTTAAAGCGAAAAATCGCAAATCAATAAAGAGTTTTGCACTTAATCTGTCTTCTCTTTGGAGTACAAACGAATAACTTTAAGAAATCCAGAATGGTATTGCAATAAATTCATTTTTGATTACACATGAGTATTAAACGTACTGATGCCCAAAATTCAAGTCATCAAAGTGATAAGCCATTAACCTTATGTCCCACGAAAAGAAATATTCAAAATTCGTCCACACAAGAGCAAATATGTAAGAAAGATATTGAAAGTGCCTTAAGTCGGAATCATTTCTGCACAAATAAGTTCAAAAGAGATAGAGTTACATATCCATTACTTGAAACACAAAGTAGACCTTACTATATCATCGGAACAAATAAAACATAATGAGACATGCATGAAACAAAATGCAACGTTTAGTGCTTTTTAAATTTGAAAAACATTGCTCATATTTTATCTTGCTCCTCGGTGAATATTGCTATTTAAAAGACAGTAAAGTAGCAAGTAGGGAAGGTACTTCAAAATGGATAGTTTATTACTTTTGTAGAGTTTCTTTCACAAGCCATTGAAAATTGTTTACTGAAAATGCTTCGTATTTAAGGATGAACTCGATTTATATTCTAAGAAAATTAATTTCAAAGATAGAATAGCTTTAACAATGCATAAGCAGTGAAGATTTTATTTATTATTTTTTTTTTTTCGTGAAAAACCTTCTTAAAGTTTCAGAGCTTCAAAATTCAGACAATAAATTTCAAATACTCAGGTCGAAGCTTATATTTAAAACTTTTAAATATTGGTACTAAAAAACATGTTTTTAACGTAGTGGCAAAGAATTAAACTAGACTTTTAGTCAACATAATTTTGCTTATATTTTGTCAGAGTAAAATGTTAAGATATGAAAATTAATTTATTATTAAAGCATTAAAAAGCATTGTCTTCACTTAATTATGCGACTTACAAGAAATTTGAATTCTGTACCTCAAAGCCATACTAACGTAGTTCACATTATCTCTACTTGCCCTGGAGAAAGAGAAAACGTCAACTTCAATCATATAATTATCATCATTACATGTACATTGCTGCATTATGATTGAATTATATTTTATGCATAAAATAAAACTATTCATTTGGAACTGAACTGAAAACCGTTATTTTTGGCGGAAAGAAAACGGGGACTGAACCGATATATTTGTTTTTAGTTGAACCAGAAAGAAAACCGGAACGAAAAAAATTGCGGTTCGAAGCCCCACCAAGAACTGACGTCACGCTCTTTGAACACGTAACTTCTGCCGGTATAACGCAGAAAATTAGAAAGCTAATGAAAATAATAGGAAAACAAAACTAATAGCAAAATGACGGTAGGTTAACCCTTTAAGCGGTTTACCCGTACGGTGTACGTGCTACCCGAAATTGGCCTCTTCAGAAAATCTGAAAATATCGATGCCCGTACGCCGTACGGGCATCGATATTTTCAGATTTTCTTTTCTGGTTTTCCCGAACTGTTCAGAAAATTGTAAACCTCAAAATTCACAGTAAGTGTGAAAGAAATTTTTGCATAATTTGTAAACCATTCATTACTGCATGCAGAATGTACTTGAAAAAAGCAAATATTTCGGGATTTTGTGACCAAAATTGTAAAATAAAAAATATTGTAAAAGCATTGAAAACGAAAAAAAAATTTAAAATTTTTTTATATTCTTATTCTGTTAAGTATGGTACTTAACTATATGCAATAAAAAAATATGCCTTTTTTGGAAGCATTTCTGGTAAAAAAATTGACCGCTTAAAGAGTTAAATCGTTTTCTTTTTTTTAACTAGCTTACCACTTTTTGCGTACTAATCATTAAAACTGAAATGAGACGCAAGATTATCAAATTATTAAATAAAACAAATCAATAATAAAAGTAGATACCTTTTTAATACGCTTTTATAAGTTTCACGTGTTGGTTTGTTTGACTGTTTGTTTGTAACTCTGAATAAAAGATAAAATTCTGGTTTGGTGTATTATAAGTGTTTAAGTTGTTTCTGTGTGTATGTAACTCCGAATAAAAGATAAAATTCGCGCTCTTTACAGATATAAAAGTAATACATATAATACTATTATTAATACTAGAAGCTAAACTATATTACATGTTTATGTAATATTAGTGCATGTAAACTGAGCGGATGTTTAATAGTTTTGAAAATCAGAGAGAAATCAGTTAGAATATCATGAAATGTAGTTTAACTCTAAAAGCGTATTTTTTAGTTTTTTTTAACTATAATTTGGTTATTTTTGCGGTACTGGAAAGAAAAAATAAGAGTTCTGAAAAAGCTTATTCTCTGATGTTATATTATATCAGTATTTTGGCATTAAAAAGTAAACTGTTGTGCATTAAAATGCATAATTATCTCAATACAAACGACTAAAAGATTCAAAATTCAGAGACTGGGGCAATGAAAATGTAGTTCCTATTAAGAAATTTCCGCGTAAAGTAGTAATTACACTGATGTGCTGCTATGATAATTTTTTAAGAAAGAAGTTTCACGGGAACAGCTAATTACCGTGCAAAGTTGAATACGTGCATCGCTTACCAACACTAAAAAGCAATATTTCTTTCTAAAAGGAGAAAAATGCGATATGAATAATTAAACCTTTTAGAAAAGAAATTGTAAAAGTTACGAATACTGAAGCTATGAAGCATTAGAAAATACTCATTGTAATATTTGGGGAATACTTTTGCATGAGAGTTGTCTATATGTAATACGTCTATATGTAATGTTACAGTCAGTGTCAATTTGGAAAAGACACAGATATGTACCTCAGAGTCAAGCTAGAGGAAGTCCAAAAAAAGCCGATTTTCACTTCATTACTGCATTGTATGTGGAATTTTATTGCTCATCGACCCATGATAACGTTATTTTATAGAAGAAATTCCTTCAAAAAAGCGTGAATGCCATCCTTTGTAGGCATTAGACGAACGTTTTCGAGCTCTCCTGAAAAGTAACGAAAATGGACTTGCATTAGTCTGGTTCTGAGGTACAGCGATCACGAAATTTTCTCATCAAAATGGGAATTTTCCGGAATTGATATTTAAATTTTAATGGGGATTTTTAGAAACTGTTGTCATTACTTGGACGAGAAATTTTACTTCTTTTTTCTTTTATTTAGACCTAATTGTTGAACACGTATCACTTGACATAACTTTTATTCTCAAGGCAGCACGAGCAAATCTGAACAACTCAGCTAGTAAACAAATGCAGTAATTAATTTAACTCAAATCTATCGGGCCTCCGTGGCTCAGAAGTAGAAGCTTAGCTTCGAATGTCGGAGGTTGTGGGTTCGATTCCAACCGGATCCCTGGGTGTTATTTCCTCTTTGCAATGCGCTTTTATTTGTTTTATATGTGGGTTTGTTTGTTTGTTTGTATGCATGTACAGTACCGTAGCTATGGGGCCCAGCGCCCGTGGCGAACTTGAAACATTGCACCCCTAGGGGTCGCTCTGAAGGGAGGTCTATGTGACCTCCCAAAATTTCCTTTCTTCAAAAATTTTGATTTATTTATTTATTTAAAAAATTTACAGACAATGCTGCAACCTTTTTTTTTCTTTTTTCTTTCTTTCAGCATTTTTAACGATTCTCAGTGTTCCTTCTAATTTTATGTGTGCATATGTTTGCTTGTTCGTATTCCAGTTTTATTTTTTACGTGTTTTTGCTTGAATTAGAGAATTTTTGTCTTAGTCAATAGTCAATTTTATTTTGGAGCGTTTCTACCTTTTCCCATCATTTCACATAAATTCAAAAAACAAATAATTCTTATAATTCGTTATTAAACACAGTGTGTTTTAAAGCAGTGAGTAACCGCCTCTAAGCAAGGGCTAAGGCAGGAACATGCAATACACCGCCTACTCGTTCATTTCGATCGATGGACCGCAGTTTCGGGCTTATTACGCCCTCATCAGCATGAAATACGAAATTAAACGAGCTGTAGTATTAATAATAGTAATAAATTTATTACTTTTATATTTGCAAAGAACGTGATTTTATCTATTATTCAGAGTTACATACAAACTATTGAAACACGTATGATACATCAAAATGTAATATAGTTTAGCCTTTAGTATTAATAATGGTATTAAATATATTACTTTTATATTTGCAAAGAACATGAATTTTTTTTTATTCATAGTTACATACATACATACAAACCCACGTGTGAAACTAATAAAAGCGTGTTAAAAATAATCTAATTATAGTTTCAAAAAACTAAAAAATACGCTTTTAGAGTAAATCAAATTAAAATTGAGTAATACATCAACATGTAATATAGGGTTGGTTAGGGTAAGTGGGCCCCCTTTTTAGAACACTTCGTTTTTAAAGCCTTACACAAAAGTTTTAAAGCAAAACAGTTTAAATTTTTTGACTTATTTTATCTTGGACATTATTAATGAACACAAGTTCCGCATTATTTTCGAAAAAAATGCTTTAAATAATTTTAACCATCGTATTCTTTACAAAATGGCTTGGGGGACCCACTTACCCCGTAGGAAGGGGTAAGTGGGCCACCCCCCATTTATTTATATTTAAAGCGAGCATAGTTTGGAAAGGAGTTTATGGGTCCTACCTGACAAAGTATGCAGTATTGTAGTAGGGAATATTTTTCTGTAAATGTATCCATTAATGAGATATCTACTTCCTTTTAAATGTGTATGACAGAAAATTATGAAGCGGAATACAAAACAATTGTTGTCTGTGAAATGTTGATCAAACTTAATGGAGTCGATTAAGATCAATTTTGGTAAAATAGGAAAAAAAAATATAGGTTGGAAAAAAATGGAAGCACTTAATGGCAGCGTCTATTTGAAGATTTCTTAGTAGGAAACGTTATTATTTCATCCAGTTATAATTCTAACATCACCTACATCAAACCAATAAAAAATGTAGCTATTTCTATTCTTTCTATCAACTTTTTCAGTATTTTTTTCATTTGTATCATATTTTAAAATTCGACCATCTTAATACTTTATGGTTTTCTTTAATGCAAGTTGCACAAATACATAGGTACAAATTTTGGCAGTTTTTGTAGCTAAACCATCAATTTCTTCTAGGTCTATAGTGAGGGGGCCCACTTACCCTAATAGCGAAAAACTAATGGGTAAGTGGGACCCCTCCCCTTAAACACTCATTAATAATACTTTTCATAAAAATTCTTATTTCAATGTGTACTTTAGTTTAATCGCTACAAGAAAACTTGATGAACATAGAAAAAATGATAAAAACTAACATAAAAACCATTCTTTTAAAAATGTTGCTTGAACAATTGATGCAATTTGACATGATCAGTACAAATTCATGATTCAGTTTTAAGTGGGGTGGCCCACTTACCCGAACCAACCCTAGTTAAGCCTTTAGTATCAATAGTAGTAGTAAGTATATTACTTTTGAATTTGTAAAGAACGTGAATTTTATCTTTTATTCAGAGCTACATACATACAAACAGACAAACTAACCATGTGAAACTAATAAAAGCGTATTAATAAAAGAACAGCAAAATTTAAACACGTGTCCCTTCAAAATAATAAAGTCTCTCGAACTTCGTCGTAAATACATATTTCCCTTCAACACATTTTCGGCTGATATGCGGCTCTGACGATGAAGCATTATCCCAGAAGCTCAGGGGAGGAGTCATTTAAATCAAGTATTCCCCTCAAAATGAAACTAACTGATGATTTCGCGCGTTTTCGGACCGACTAACATAAACGAAATTAAATGCCCTCCAACTCCGCGATGATACCAACCCCTCTGAGACGCATTAATATTTCATTTGAGGAACATTCTACATTTATTTCGTCTCTCTACTTCTCAGAAGCGCGAGTTTTCATCGTATCGTTCCTTGCTCTATGTTCGCGTAGTTTATTTGTACCTCGTACATCGCATTCTTTGCGAGGCAGGAAATAATTTAAATTTACATTGTGGATCCTATGACGTGGGTCGGTGTTTAATCGGCTTATAAAATCTGATTCGGAGATGATAATATTTGAAAACTATTTCCAAAACGCCTCATCAACGACTCACTGGAATTCGTTAAAATGAAAATCCTAAATGTTACTTTGTTAACATGCCTCAAATACTCTTGGCAAAATTGAATTCCCAATGCAGTTTCGCATACCTAGAGCCCAAGTGCCTCAATCTGGTAAAGAAACTGATCTTCAAAACTATCGCTATTGTAGCTGTCCGTCGGTAGACGTGTCACATAATTGGTTGGATGTCAGCTCTTTTCTGTGAAATAGGAGAAACTAATACACAGCCCCATTATGTACAACAAGTACTTTTGGTATTGTAAGGATGATGCTTTCAACCCATAAACCTAAATTTTAGCTTATATCAGTTTGTTCAATTTGAGTATAAAAAGGCCGAGAAAAATTGCTGTAACCACCTTCCCACTCTATAAGATCGATAATTAAAATAAAAGTTCACTAAACTCTCGATTATCCATGAGGGTCTCAGGAAAGATATAAACACAATTAACTGATTTTTTCGAAAAAACAAGAATTAAATTTTGATTTTCTAAACATTTCTTACCCAAGAGTGCGGTGTACTTCATCCAATAAATAATTTTACCTTTGCATTATCGTAAGTACTAGGGATGCACCGATTAATCGACCGTAATCGGCCACTTTGTCGATTATTAATAATCGGCAAAATCGGGCCGATTAATCGGCCAAAAAATATTTTTTTAATTTTATTCTTAAAGTATACCTTCACTAAGAAACTACGATGAATAATTTTATTAATAGCAATAATAATCCTCACAGTTGATACAAAGGTTTTCATAAATTAATTCTTTTACTTTGAATAAATATACATAGACAATGTTGCAACATTTTTCATGTAGCGACAGTTTCCTCCTTAGTACAGTGTTTTAAATAACCTCTAATTTTCACAAAGAATAAATGTCTAGCATTAAATTGCTGCTAATTACTAAAACATTTAAATTAAAAGTATTACTAAATTGGAGTACAGACTCTCTTCCCCTTTTTCTGAATTTTTATGTCCAATTAACATAATTAACAATGTATTAATGTAATGTTATTGACAATAATATGAAAATTGGCTCTAAGAAATTTGATAAAATATTGAAATTATTTTGTGAAAATTGGGAAAATGGAAAAAAAAATCTTCTTTTGGAAATAAATTACTTACTATTTCGAAACTCCGAATTGTATAAGAGAGAAAAAACAGTGATGGTAAAATTGATAGTATTAAAAACAATCATCCTTATCATTAATCGGCTGAGCCGATTAATCGGCCGATTATCAACAACCGATTAATCGGTAATCGGTAATCGGCCAATTTGCTTATCGGTGCATCCCTAGAAATTGGTAATATTAAAAATAATAAACCCGAACATTAATCGGCTCTGCCGATTAATCGGCCAATTCTCAATTGCCGATTAATTGGTAATTGGTAATCAGCCAATTTGCTTATCGGTGCATCCCTACTATTAAGTCTTGTAAACTGCAAAAGTTAAACTATTTGACGGTTAATAAAACTCTCAGCATTTGATTTAATAGTTTTAAATAATATGTATACTGGAAAAATTTAATGTTGTAACTAATTTAAAATATAAAACAGTATTGCTCAAAAAACGTCTGATCTCAAAACTGTTTTAAGAATTAAAATACACATATTCGCGTCCATAGTCAAAAAACATAGTTAACAGTAAAAAAAAAGTAATATTGTTTTCTGCTACAAGCAGAGCCACATCAAAATATTAAGTTAGGAACAACGGAGCAAACTCACATTACGCACATTTTCTGTCATTGTGAAGAATTTTTTTTCGAATCTTAAGGAATTTTTTTCATAAACTTTTAACAACGTCAATGCATATCATTAATTTAAGTATGATGCTTAATAAATCTTGTTAATTAATGGAAATTCGATGCTTAATTAATTAGAAGAATAAACTTAATAAATTTGATGAGACCCTTGTTGTCATTTCTCTTTCCTTTATAGATCAATAAGATAATGTGAAACAAAGGAAGTGTAACATCCTGCCGTTGCCTCAGAGAATAGGCGGATTTACTAGGACGCCAGCTCCACACCTTCTACTTTCTGGTTGCATTTTTTAACAAGAAGTTCTGTCAAGAACTAAACGAGCCTACTTTCCCGTACATCGACATCGGCAATCTAGCATCTAATCAATATTCTCTTGAATATCTGAAACTGAAAATTATGTCAAACCTACCTTTATAACACTTAAAGCTGATTTCTAAAAGCAAAATATACCCCTCTCATCAGATGATCAGGACACGTAAAAAGTAAATAAACGAGTAAATAAAGTTTTGTCGCACCTTTTAAAGAATGTAACTGCTATAGTTCTTCCGTAGAAAAATTTCACAATCGCTTTCAAATGAAAAAAAAAAAATAAATAAAAGTACAAAGAACATCAAAACACATTTTATCGAAGAAAAAAAAAAACCTCGTTCGTTAATAAAATATCTCGAATTTTATTTTTAATCCGTTGCCAGTTGTTAAATATAAGTAAAGAATAAAATGCTCTCGTGAATGAACAATTTTTGTAATCAAAAAAAAAAAAAATATCTTCTGCAAAAAATAAAAATAAAAATAAAAAAATAAATAATAATAATAATAAATTAAACAAAAAAAATGAATAAATAAACAAAAAATCGTCTGCCCAGTCAGTCATTTTTTTCTGAGCCTGCATTTCCGCCATGTTTGCGGAGTCGGAGTCGGAATCAGAGTCCTCACAGAAGATTTTTCAGAAAAGTACTTTACATACATTTTTTATCAAAACCGTTTTCTTACACAGTTAGTTTGAAGGAAATCCGCCTTTAAGTTCAGAATCAACATTCAATTTAAATTTCCCAGCAGGCGCTCATGTTAAAATTTTTTTGAACGGTTCATCATTGAACGAAAAATGGTTCAAATTGAAAAGTGAAATATGGGAATGAGTCTCTCCGAGATCTTTCGAACAAAAAAAGTTTATTCAATTCGGACGGTTCACTTAAAAGTTATTAGGTGGAGAAAGGTTGCTTGAACGGTTCAATGTTGAACGAAAAAATGTTCAAATTGAAAATTTAAATACGGTAATGAAGTATCCTTGCCGAGATCTTTCAAACAAAAAAAAGTTTGTTTAAATCGGACTGTTCACTCAAAAGTTATTAGGGGTGAGAGGTTGTTTGAACGATTCAATGTTGAACGAAAAATTGTTCAAATCAAAAATGTAGATACGGGAATGAAGTATCCTTGAAAAGATCTTTCGAACAAAAAAAAGTTTGTTCAAATCGGACTGTTCATTCAAAAGTTAGTATCGCGGGACCGGTTATTTGAACGGCTCAAAGTTGAACCAAAAATTGTTCAAATCAAAAAATCAAATACGGGAATGAGCTGTACTCGCCGAGATCTTTCCAACAAAAAAAAGTTTGTCCAAATCGGAATGTTCATTCAAAAGTTATTAGGGGGGGACAGACAGACCGACAGACCGACCGACAGACCGACACACAAATTCCCCATCTCAATACCCTACTTTCAAATTTTTAATTTTTCGATATTCATTTTACCTCTTTATTTTTTTAACTTGGCGATTTTTTTTGGACTTGGCGATATTTTTTAGATGCATTAAGCTACTTTTCCTACTTTTTTCGTCTTTCTTTTATTTTTAACGGGAAAGTAGGCTAAAAAAGGTAAAGTTGAATATATTTCATCTGGAAACATTGGTTGAAAATGACTTATATTTTTTTACTGCTACAATACAACTTAATTTACTTGAAAGCACCCTCCTCCCCACACAAAAAAGCAATAATGAGCAAATTAATATGCAAACAATGGGTGTCACCACATTCACTAGTATGATAAAAGTATGACTATGATGCGAGTTCTAAATAAGGGTATTTTTAACGATTAAAAAAAAAAAAAAGATAATAAATACTTTCATTCATCAAGTAAACACATTTCTTAAATAATTTATTACTCAGTGCTATTGTGTAGAATAATTTTACACTCTGTAATTGGGTATTTGCAGTTATAGCATTGCAAGCTGTTTTACTTTGAAACAACCATGGTAAATTAAGTCAGAGACATGACTATTGTAATGTACTTCATTAAAAATCGTACAAACTATTTCAAGTTCTTTCACATCACTCCAGTGAACAGTGCTATAAAATTGCTCTTAAAACAGCCAAAAGCTAGTATTTCAAGGTAAAGTTTCGCAATTTTACGAAGAAGGGCTCCCGGACCATCTGTCAGGAGCATCATACTACATGTCATAGTAAGCATTTCGGAAAATTACTTTATCTATTGTTGATAAAGTTAGTCACCAGTCACCATAGCTATTTGGTGAAAGTATATTTTAAAAAATAAAATTAAAAGAAAAATAAAATCCGCCGATTCATATGCAAAATTAGACCGATTATGAAAATCGGCAACTGGTCGAATATAGCTGATTAATCGCTACTGCTGATTAGTAATCGATGAATAATCTATCGTAATAGATAATATCAGCGAAATCACGCAAGCAGTAAAAACTTCAAACAGCTTAATAAGTTAAAAATTAATTTTCTCGCTGAATCTACCTACTTCAAAATGAAGCGATCCATTTCCGCCTCAAGCTTGCACGCCTTTTCTACGTGATCAATCTTTACTATTACAACTTCTACTTCTATTAATACTTGGGGGGTGCCCATCCCCCCCCACCCCCCACCCCCAAGATCTATGGTGCACCCGTCTCCCAAATACATGAAGAGCACCGACCCAGGAGCAAAAGCCCCGCCTCCGCCCCAAAATTAAACAAAATGTCCCTGAAAACAGTTCACTAAAATTTCAATGATGCAGCAGGTGACGTGACCCTTCCGCCCCCCCCTAAACCCAACACACAGTTGGGTACAACTACTACTACTACTACCTTTACTACTACTACTTTCTTTACTACTACTACTACTACTACTACTACCTTTACTACTACTACTGCCTTTACTACTACTACTACTACTACTACTACTACTACTACTACTACTACTACTAATACTACCTTTACTACTACTACCTTTACTACTACTACTACTACTACTACTACTACTACTACTACTACTACTGCTGCTGCTACTACTACCTTTACTACTACTACTACTACTACGTTTATTACTACTATTATTGCTGCTGCTGCTACTACTACTAATACTACTACTACTACTACTACTACTACTACTACTACTACTACTAGGGATGCAGCTATTAATTGTTAGCGCCGATTAATCCTCCATAATTGGCCACTTTGCCGATTATTAATAATCGGCAGACTTTTACCGATTAATCGGCGGAAAAAATATTTTTTATTTTTGGTTTTCAAAGTATACCTTCACTAAGAAGCGATGATGAGTTATTTAATTAACAGAGTAAAAACAAAACAAATAGTTCGTGTAGTGCGTAAAACTAAAAGGAATATTAAAAGATAACCTTCACAGCTGATATTCATATGACACTGTTAGGAATAATAAAATTCTGTTGTTGTTGCTAATAATTTGGATTTAGCAGCTTGTTGATCAAATGCATAATTCCATGCACTTTAGTGAGGCCCAATATCAAGAGTGGTCGTGAATGTAGATCTTCCCGAGCTAGCCCCTAACAAATGAGGATACATTCCGGGAAAGATGATACTAGTTTGTACTTGGTACATGTCGGGAATATTTTTTGGCTAGATTCAAAAGTCATAAATTATAGATGTCCAGTAATAAATCCATAACTAGCTGTTTGATTTTGTCTCTCCCATCTGACCTCTGAAGAACCTCTCGGACTTTTTCTGTACGCAATTAAATTCTTGAAGTTTTAAATTGAAGTGCGAAAACGTGAACATTTCATTTTATTTATAAGCGGTTAAATTTTGCCTATCAATCGGCGGAAGAGTGTGTTTTAAATAAACTACTTAAAGTATGCTTTGAACAAGATACCACAATGAACAAAACTTATAAAGAAGAACTTGGTGCATATCGGGAATATTTTTTGGCTAGATTCAAAAGTCATACATTTTAGATGTCCAGTGATAAATCCATAAATAGCTGTTTGATTTTGTCTCTCCCATCTGAAATCTGAAGAAACTCTTGGACTTTTTCTGTACGCAATTAAATTTTTGAAGTTTTAAATTGAATTGCGAAAACGTGAGCATTTCATTTTATTTATAAGCGGTTAAATTTTGCCTATCAATCGGCGGAAGAGTGTGTTTTAAATAAAACTACTTAAAGTATGCTTTGAACAAGATACCACAATGAACAAAACTTATAAAGAAGAACTTGGTGCATGTCGGGAATATTTTTTGGCTAGATTCAAAAGTCATACATTTTAGATGTCCAGTGATAAATCCATAAATAGCTGTTTGATTTTGTCTCTCCCATCTGAAATCTGAAGAAACTCTTGGACTTTTTCTGTACGCAATTAAATTCTTGAAGTTTTAAATTGAAGTGCGAAAACGTGAGCATTTCATTTTATTTATAAGCAGTCAAATTTGCTAATCAATCGGCGGAAAAGTATGTTTTAAATAAAACTACTTAAAGTATGCCTGGAACAAGATACCACAATGAATAAATTTATAAAGGAGAAATAAATAATTTTCTGCAAACATAAATGTAACATGTAGTACGAAAGTGTAGTGAGTGAAAACAAAACGAAGAATTCAAAGAATAAAATATGAAAAATAATGTTCACAGTTGATATGTGTTTTTTAATAAATTAATTTTCTATCTTGAATTTCACATATAGACAATGTTGCAACATTTTTCTTGCGTCGATACTTTCCTCTTTACATAGTGCTTTTAGATATTCTCTTGTTTTTACATAGAATAAAAGTCTTGAATTAAATGGTTACTAATAATTGAAAAATAAAATTAAGTTAAAAGCATTCTTAAATTAAAGTGCTCACCACAGCCCCCCTCTAATATTTTTTTCCATGTCTAGTTAGCGTAAACAATAATGTTCTATTTATATACTGCATGTCAATGTAGCTTTATCAACAGAAAATTAAAATCGGTTTAAAGAAATTGGAACAAATCTTAAAAATTATTTTGGAAAAATGAGAAATGGGAAAAAAATAAATTGTTTCTGAGAAATATATTAGCAACTCTTTCTAAAATCCCAATTTTCAAAGAAAGAAAAAAAACAGTGATGGTGAAATTGGTAGTAAATTACCATCATAATCGTTAATCAGCTTTTCCAATTAATCGATAATCGGTAATTGGCCAATTTGCTTATCGGTGCATCCCTAACTACTACTACTACTACTATTGACTATTACTACTACTGCTACTATTAACATTGCGACTGTTACTCCAACTGCTATTAACTATAACTACTACTACTGCAGCTATAAACACTCCTACTGTTACTTCCACTGCTACTACTACTAAAAGTAATAATAAGAAGAAGAAATTATTAATAATTATAAAAGTAATAAAGTGCTAAAGATATCTTCAAATCTTTTCTATAAGCAAAAGATGGGAGATGAATCATTACAAACAAAAATAATTAATTCTGAGAATTCTAACTGCAATTTGCTTTGATGGAGAGTAATATCGTGCGAATAGTTTAAAGGAAGCGTAGCTGAACTGCAAGTTTGTATGTGGAATGCTAATTTATTTCCGGATTCACTAAATATTAACCCGGTTCCTATAGCTAGTAAAATTAAATGCCGTCTGCTCTCATTAATTCATCTAATTGAAAGTTATCAAAATGCTAATTTCCCGCTATAAGGTATCTGATCTTATTTTAATGCTATTAAAGACACATAATCACAGAACTATATATACAGAGTGATTCTGTTGAACTTGCAAGACCTTTATTTTTACAACCGTTCGTCTTAAAATGCACACTTCCAGTTACAAAAATGCACAAAATAAGGTGCAAAGTTTAAATCGAAGAAAAAAAAGAAATAGTGAAAAAAATACGAAATTTAACTATTTACACAGACATTAGGTCTTCTAACTTATATTTAGGTATATCAAAAGAGCATAAAAGAAATAAATCTTCTTTTCATTTTTTTTTTATTTGGAGGGGGAGGGTAGTGGCTAACACAGTGTGCTTTTTCAAATTGTATGAACTTTTGTAGTTTTTTTTTTTCACAAAATAGCATTACATTTGCATTTCTTTTTCATTAGCAGTGAAAAATATAAATACATGGTCCGGCGTAAAGAATAGTAGGAAATAAAAGTGACACAACGTCAGGCAAATTACAAAATGATAAACCAATGTTAGTTACTGATATTGTTACTTTTAAAAGTTTTAATTTTTGTTTGTATCCCATATATATTATGGAGTAAAAGCTGATTTTTTTTTTTTTTTTGGTAATGGCCACAACAGTAACCTAGAGCTCATACCTAGGGCCTCTTGTACCTAGGCCATTTGTAAATTTATTTTTAATCCTTCCATTTGATAGAATTTATCATTTTCGGTAATTATATCAACCAAAATGCAATAAGAATTAGTAGAATAATGCCTACCTCTTTTACACTTTTAAATTAATCAGTAACTGTTTTAAACACATTAATATTAAAAATAGATGTAAAGGATCTTATAAACTTTTTTTTCTTTTGTAAAAATTTACAGGAGTGCTTCAAAATCAAATGAGTAACTTTTACTCGCTACTAAGTCTATTAAAGAAGCATTCATTTAGCCTAAAACAAAAGTTCATGAACCACTGTTCAAAATATAGCGGGAAATTAAGAGCGAATCTTTAATGAGTTCCATTCCAGACATGAAAGGAATTTTATGAACTTACCTCAAGATTCAAGGTAATTAAGCCTTGGAATCTGCATTTAAATAACGAACTATACTGCATCCATTTAAAGATAGTTTATCTTACCAGGAAAGTACGCGATTATGGAATAATGAATTTTTTTTTAATGAGTACCAATCGAAAGAGCATTGTAAAACATGTTTCTGGACGCATGCGTTTTTGCCCTCGCGCCCCCGTTATCGAAATATAAGGTCCTAAAGTCAGCTGATTTTTTTTGAAAAATCGCCAATTTTAGCGATTATAATTAAATCGGGAAGCTGCGGCGCGAATTCGCTATTAGCGTCTAACGAGAAACTTGATTGCCATGTTTGGTCATCTGCAAAGCTTGTGAAAGACGGCTGTTAAGCAAAAAGCTACTATAAAGCCTGTGTCGTGAAAAGTAGAGAGTTTTTTAAAGAGAAAAAACAAGTTTAAACAACATCAAAATTAAATTTTATCTTATTATTTGCGATGAAAGCACGTCCCTTATTTAAGGGGCCCAGGAGGTGACAACGGAGCTTCCTGTTTTTTTTTTTATTTTTTTTAAGTGTACGTGCTATTCTGTTGTATGAAGGGGGGGGGGGTGATATAAGGTTTTTTAATTGTAAGAAATGCAAATATAAATTTTTCCTCGGGAATGAGGTGTGAATAGGAATGAGGTGTTTTCTCTGCGATATTTCGAAAAAAAAAAACGTTGATTGAATCGGACTTATTCCCTCAAAAGTTATGAGAGAGTATAGGGAAAAATATATCGAATGAAATGTTATTAAAATCAAAAAGTCCAATTTGGGAGTGTGCTGTCCTCGCTGAGATGTTCCGATCAAAAAAAAAAAAAAAAAAAATCGAATCAGACTATGCACTCAAAAGCGATTTCGGGAGGGGGGGGGGGCAGAACTGACCAATAGATAGACTGACAAGTACACAGTTTCCACAGCTCAAAACCCAACTTTCCTATTTTAAATTTCTCTGTGTATTTAGTTATTTTTATTAAGTTGTGCTTTTTCGACTCAATTGTTTTGAACGTTTTTTTTTTCAATGTATCACTCCTTCTTTCATTATTTTTTCACCAATTTCTACTTTTTCAGAAAAGTAAGCTAAAACTTGTATTGATTTACAATTTTGTTAGTTTTTTCCTACCCGTTGAACATAAAGCAGAACTAGTAAAAGTTATACTAATGTTGTTAAACAGTACGAAATTAACATGCAATATGTTTTACATTTACGTTACAGAGACTTTTCGCTACAGTGACCAATTCTGTTTGAACAGCAGGGGTTTTAACAATGAATGTCGACTCTATTAGTATATTTTAAGAATGAAAATAACTATTTCCCTCTACACTTGATGTAATTTCCGATATAGATATAATTTTGCAGCTATTGACATTTACTATTCGTTTTCTTTTTAAAATTTCTATTTATTTTTTCTCGATTTCAATTTAAAAAAATAAATATTTTTGATAAGAGTGAGCATATAGTGAAACTTCTCGTACCGATTTTTTTTTTTTTTTTTGAAAGAAGAACTGATATCATAATCCATGAGAATTTAATTTCTACCTCAAAGACTATTTATTTCATTTTTTGTATATGAGCTCATATTAGCTGCTCTTCATACTTATTTATTTAATTATCCTGAATTATTTATTAAGAAACACGTCCAATATATTTTAACGTATAATAATTAACACATATAACTTAGTTCAGTAAAAAAACTTAAAATAACTAAAATTTTAAAATGTATTGTTATTATGCGTAAAAAAATAAAACTTAAATTTCTTTGTAATGTTTTCGCTAATCTGGATAAAACACTCTCTTTCCACATCATAGTCTTGACCAGCATTCTTTATTTTAGCTCATACAAGTAAAGGGTTAACGTAAAACATCTTTTACTTTCTTTGCGAATGATCAAACATGGAAACAATACGATATCAAGCAAGCAGCGGTAGGGAGGATCGGGAGGTAGCTTCAATTTCTTGCCAAGTCTTCAAATTTGGCTACTTTTCGGCCGACTTTAAGACCCCTTATCTCGAAAACGAGGGGACGAGGGCACTTGATCTTTGGGTCAAAAACATGTTTCAGTTTGCTCTTTCGAATGGTACCATTTTTAACTTTTTTCATTATTACTTAAGTCGAGTACTTTCCTGGTTAGAATGCATACAAATTTGCGAAGTTTCTCGCAACTTAAATAACTTCGACTGGAGCTCTGATAGACTTGTAATTGTTGCACAAAGGTGAGGAAAATTCCACTCACTATATAGAAAATGGGGGTTTTCATTTACATAAAACTAGTACTCTTGGTCATTGATATTGATAAAATAAACAAAAATAATAATAATAATTCTAACACGCGGAAAGAAAAAACTTTCATTTTTAAAACAGTTAATTTTTAATTAATGTTTTAAAATGTCCGACTTCTAAATGAAGCCAGGTCTTTTATGATGTCACAAGTGGAGAAACTTTAGTGTAAAGCCAGGCTCTCGCATCAGCCATGTTTTAGCTTTCTGGGAGCCCCAGCTCCGCAACAATTAAAAATACGACACAAAATGGCAGCTTGTCTATTAAGTGGCCTTGCTTGGCACGTTTTGTCCACTTGCGACGTCAGCAGGGAAAATGAAAGAGCGACTGAGCTTTTTTTTTTTTTTTTTTTTTAAGAAAGAAAATGAGTCAAAGCTAAGGAAAGTATTTTTCAAAAAAGGAAATTTCCCCATTATCATCTTATAAGCTCAGAGAAATATACAGAAAGATCTTCCACAGCTAAACAAGCCTAATTTCTTGCACAACCATCGATTTTAAAACACTATTACTTATCACAGGATTCCGACAACTTCACACGCCCTTTTCCATTAGTTGAAAAACGATATGAAATTAATCTAGGAACATTTTTTTTTAAAAAAGTGTCGTAAAAATCTTTTTTCTAAAAATATTTAAACAATATACAAATTATTACGACAAAAATGCTTTCAACAATTGAAAAGTATTTTCATTGCAGTTTCAAAATACAGTAATACTTTATGAATTATAGACATTTGAGGCTGTCTATAAACGATGCCTTTCTTTTTCTCAACATTTTAACCTCCCCCTCCTCCCCTTTGTCACAAAGTGTCACATTTCATCTTTACACTCTCCCACTTTTTTTTATTACACTTCACATTTTTTTTTTCATAATCACATTCAAATTTTAAAACGCTTGATGTCTGACTTCTTAACACTCCCCGTCCTCCCCCTAGTCACAAATTGTCCCAATTTCAGGAGCCCCCCTTTCCCTCTAAGCGGGACATTATTTATGGACTTTCGCATTATTATTGTTATTATTATATTATAATATTAAGATACCGTAAAATGGGGTGAATCGGAACACTTTTCAGCTTTGATTGTAAAAAAAGCAGTTAAAAGATTTTTTTTTTAATTTGATTTTTTGGGTAAAAACTTCGGTCTTGCTTTACTTTTGATATTCCAAGCAAAGACAAAAGATTTTGAACAATTATTATTAAAATATATAGCAAATTATGGGTGTTCCGAATCACCCCGCTGATAGGGGTCAATCAGAACACTTGTTAAAATTTTTATTTTTTTCAATTTAATCTGTAATAGGTCTCACAAACATGAGTAATATTGATGGGGGAGAATAAGAACAGATAATTACTGTCAAATAAAATGTATAATTTCAGTACCAGTAAACGTTTTATAATTTGTGAAAATTCAAAATAATTTTGAACTTATGAAAAATGAAAATGTAATTTTAAGAACAAGCTTTTGAATATCATGTTCAAATGACCTCAACAGACTTGTAAGCATCGTATCATGAGAAGATGCACTCGCATCGTCGTTCCCTCTACCGAAAATGACGAAATGCTTACGTTAGTCTGGTTCTGGGTACAGAAATATGTACTGTCTTAAATGCAATTGTGACTTGGCTTAAGTTTTTTCATAACATCTCCTGGGATGAACTCTGCCTTTTCTTTAGTTTTTTGAAATTTCTGTGTTTCGGGGATTGTCCTGAAAGATTTTTTCGCTTATTCATCACTGTCTGTGTGCTGGACGTTTACTACATAAAGTCTATGTGACTTTCCCCCTTTTATTTTAAGTAAAAAGAAGTCTCCTAGAGAAAAAATCTTTTGAAATCTGCAACTTTTGTCATTCTAAGATCTAGTTGCTCACGAGAAGGGATAAACAGTAATAAATCCTTGTCTCCTGTCTTGATTAGAAGAATTGGGGTTAGAATCTTGATTTTTCAAACAATTTCCTTCAAAATAAGTTTGAATTGGAACAACAGAACTAAGTGTTCCGATTCACCCCGCAAATTTTTTTCCCATGGCATTTTTCAGAATTCTTCACTTTTATGACACAATTTATAAAAAATGTAAATTCTAATGTGGTATTCTGTTGTTCAGATACATGTATAATTGAAACATACCACTCATAGTTTTTAAATATAAGAAGGTTTGTTCTTGCATATGAAGTTTTGCAGTCTATGAAAATGTGATGTTTTCTAGCATTCAACGTGCAGCCCTCTTTAGAAGCCAGTAACGTTGCCAGATTAACAAAAGTAATTTTTTCCTACATCCTATGATCTTACCTTTCTAAAAAAAAATTCATGGCGAAAAATACCCAATAAGGCAATTCCATGGTGTCGGACGTAAAAAACGAAGAAATATTTTTTAGTTTTAGTTCCATTTATCAAATATAAACTGAATACAAATGATTAAGTTGGTATTCAAAATACTCGCTACATCATAATGAATAAAAAATCATGTTAGTTTTTTAAAATAGATCTCTTAAATAGAAATTAAGAAGATTTAAAGAGTTGGTGTCGGACGTAAACGCACAAATAGTAAAATTGGAGATTCACTTAAAATTTACTGAAACTCTGCGAATTGGCTTACCTTTTAATTTCAAAAGCAGCTAAGATCGATAGTATACTTATGATTAAAGCATATTTTACAGTTTTTTAATGATATTGTTTTGAATAAAATGAACTTGGAACTACTTTTACCTTGGTGTCGGACGTAAATTTGCGGTGTCGGACGTAAACTCTTCGAATTGGACCTAAACCGTTGTTCTTAAATGCAATGATTACAGTTTTAAATAAGAAAATTAGCTTAAATTTTATTCCTAGGTCACACATATTATTTTTTAACATTTAAAAGGGTTCATCAAATTTAAACTGCCCCCTTTTTCCTGTTGGGATCGGAGGACGAATACGTTTATAATGTCCCGTAATTTGTAAAATATTTTGTCCTCAGTTCTTGGCCATTTAAAATAACCTTTTGAACTATGCATAACTGATACTACAATGTAAATTTTTTGGTGATACACCCAAGACAAAGCATGGCATCATGCGTTACCACAACCCAGTCATTGATGTTTACTGTATCAAGATCTGCAGATTCTTCGATCCTGGAATTAAAACAGCTTTCCAGTGATGATGCAAATGCTTTGTATCTATGTGTATATCTTTTGCTGGAATATACTTTATGTGCATATTTGGATTTAAAAGTGCTGAAACTTGAGAAAATTGCTCCGCTTTTGTCACCGTCATTTTTCCTGCTTTAACGCGGTGCCAAACGATTTTTTCACAGTGCCTCCTATGGCATCAACCACCATCAACCAGCAAATATGAATATTAATCAGTACACTGATAAAAAATGTAAGCATCCACTTGTACAAATACAACTACGAAATCCATGTATTCTGACTCTTTGCGAAACAGAATACAGGTTGTGTTGTGATGATCTAGCCTTTAAAACTTTAGATGAATACTTAAAAGTTGGGTTGCTGTTCTTTTCAAAGCAATATATGTATATGCACTTTTTATTAATTCAAGAGTTCCCAGAACAACTCAGATGCATTGTAAGTGTCTTAATATAAATGTCTCATGAGGAGAAAAAAAACTTTTAAAGCATTATTCTGAAGCAAAATTTACTATTTAATAAGTAAATTTAAAGTATATGTATGCACAGTAAAGTCAAAATTATCATTTTTTTTAATCATGCTTCACTTTAACTTTGTAATTAAAAGCAAAATATGGAGAATCACAGTTGTAAACAAGTGTTATATAAGGAATGTAACAGTGTCGGACGTAAACGGTGTCGGACGTAAAAAAATTCTTTACGTCCGACACCTAGATTTTAATTGAAAATATTTACTTGTCACAAAATGTTAATAGGTTACATCAATGAGACCAAAGATCTTACTTTGCATACAAAGTTAGATGTATGTAGCTTTAAAATTATTGGCCCAGCATAATTAATCGTACATTTTGGTGTCGGACGTAAAACACTTAATGTGCCCCATGAGAATTCTGTCACAAATCAAAATGAATTATATTCTCACACATTTTTGCAACATCACCTGTTGTACATTGAATATGTAAATAGTTATTCGTCTTAATTCATAATTTTAGTATGTATATTTTGGAAAAAACAGAGCTTCTTTGAGAGTCGTCAAATGTAGTTTGAAAACGCTCTGGATGTTGACCTTAGTTTGACCTCTTGTAACTTAGTTAAAACTTAAGTTATCAAAATTTAGACATGAATTTCAAAATATACAACTCTTTACCTTTAAAATGATACCTTGTTTGTTAAGAAATATTAATTTTGAAAATTTGACCATCTGGTTGACCTTATCGTGGAATTGCCCAATAGTATATTTATGAAGAATTTCTTCGTACGGTCGGCAAGTTTTGTTCCGATTGACCCCGCTGTTCCTATACACCCCATTTTACGGTAGTTATTATTGTTGTTATTATTATTAATAGCTTCTATTTATTACATTGGTTTCGTCGTTGGCCACTTGGAGGGACAAGGTTTTTAATCGCTGCCAAAAAGGCATTGAATAACAGTAATTATAAAGTCGCCAGTTTAAAAAGCTAGCAAATGAATTTTAAGGCTGAAACTAAGTAAGCGTTAACTATTGGATTTTTGGCTTTGGATATTGTTCAAAAAATACAAGCTTTCAAAGTTTTCTGCATTGACGTCAACAGTTTTTCCACCAAGTACTGGTTCTTATTTTTTTTTTTTTTTTTTTTTTTTTTTTTTTTATGTGGGTGATTCTACAAAAATGGGCAAATTTGTGTTCCATACTGATTGCTCTTTTTGTTTTTAATTTAATAAAAAACTATTTTGGGAATATTTTTATGCGTCTTTTGTTCTATAATTTCCGTTATCAACAATGTCAATATTTAATTATTATTCATTTAAGAAAAAGGATATTAGATTGAAAAGTCATCCACATGCCCTGTCCCATAGGTGCCATTTTCACAATCAATGGAATATAGATTAAAAAAATATAATTAATTTTTTTCTCAAGAGTTTTTTATTTATAAATATGAATGTGTGCAAGATGTAAATCACAAAAAAAGGAAAATAATATGAAAATAATATCTCTAAAAGTTAATCTAAACTTTGTCCCAGCGATTATCAGTCATCCACATGTCTAAAAAGTATAGATATTTTTCTCTGAAATATTTTATTTCAAAATCTGGCAACACATCTTGAAACAAGGCATGGAACTTTGTTATTCCTGGATAAGGATTAATTTTGCTGTTCTGCAATTACTTTTTGATAAAAAGCAAGCTAAACTCAACTTTCAAGGCAAGTGTTTTTTATCTTTGTCATTAACATGCCCCACAGAATGCATGTAAAATGTACATATAAATAAATTTTGACAATGAATAATCCTAAGGCTTACATTTGTAAGTTCTAATTCGAAGTGAAGCCGAAAAATATTCAGATATGACTTTTTGAGAACACAATTACTTGTGTTTTGTCATTCACATGCCCTTTTTCTATTGTCATTCACATGCCCCAATATAAGACACGTAGATGAATCAAAAGCCAAACTATGACAGTACAATGTTTAAAAATTATGTCTAACAGTTTACTGGTTAAAAAATTTCATTAATATACCTATTGTGTTTGTGTTATTCACATTCTTACTGTGTTATATTCACATACCCATTGTGTCATCCACATGCCCTTTTTATCATTCACATATGCCTTCAAAAAATAAAATCCAAAAATACAATAAAATACAAACATTTAAGCTCTGCTGATATTCTATTTTAATTATGTAACTTATCAAGTGCTTTGCTGATTTTTTTCAGATTTTTAATTTTAAATTAATTTTTTGAAATCTACATGTTAGAAATATTCCCGTATTTGTAGAATCACCCATATATATAAATGTTTAAACAAACATTTATTTGGTATTTTTACTTATATATATATTATTTGCAAGTGCACCTTCACATGGACAACTGAAAAAAAAGTTCTTAAAATCGAGACTTTTAAGTGAGCGACAAGCAAAACAATGAAATGAAAGCCTGTTAAAAAATTTAAGAGGTAGGAGATAACTTTACAAAAGTGAGGAAGATGATGTCAGTGTTAATTTGTCAATCACATCAAAAAATGGCAATCCCAAATAATATTGAGGGCGGATTAAAGACGAGTAAAATGTTTAAATTAAATGAAACATTTAAAATTAACCTTTTTTTTTACCTTAGAGGAAGAAAAATTTGAAAGTATACCAACTATTTTTCAAAGATAAAAACCAATCCTAGATACTAAGAGAAAACATTATTTTGAATTTTTTTTTACTTAGACAGATCTGACAGTGAATTGTGAGACGGTATTTCCCTGTCTAATAAGGTGGCTTACATGCGAAACAATTATGCATTGTATGTAATACCTATATCAGAGTCTGGCGGAATAAATTGGACTTTAACGCCAAATGCAGCAAGCGGAATTCATACATGAATCCTGTAGTCTACTGCGGTGCTTAAGAGCTCATTCGAAATGTCTCATGGAGAGCCATCGAATTCATCTCCAAGTTGGTGTTGCGAGGAACGAGACCGACTATTTGTACACGCAGTATTTATCTTCGGAATTTAGAGTGGCGTGACATTCTTGTAACCATACTGTAGATATGGCGTCTAAACCCTGAATAACAATCTTAATAATGTTTTTAAGTAGCACAGATTTTTGAAACGAAACCTCATTGAACTTCATGAAAAAAGGGAAATGCTGCAACTTAAAATGTTGTTGTTGCTGTTAGTAAGGGATTTAGAGGTTTCGGGGCCCCATCCGAATGAGTTTTAGGGATCAATCAGAGCTCAAAGGAACATGGTAAAATATTTTTCTTGCACCTTCTAGGAAACCTTTCGGGGCCCCTTGTTGTGCTATTGTATATTGCTTAACATCGCAATAGCGACGTTTGTGACATCCTAAATTCACCGCTGGTTGTTGTGTCATGGTTAATAATCATTATAAAGATATAGGGTGTCATTGCCTCAATAAAGTGAACATCTTTTTTCACATTCAAGACAACACAAGAGCGATTTACGGCACAAAGACAAGAAACAACAACCAGGGCTCCGACGGGAATCGCTAATACAAGGCGTATTTTTAAAGTACCGTTTTGGTATTAATTAAAAACAAGCAAAGATATATTTATATATATTGTTTTGCATTAAAGCCCATACCTTAAACTACTTTTCTACATAATTGCCTCAATTAGAAAGGCACTTATAACATCGTTCAATCAACTTTTGAAGTCCTTCTTCAAAGAAATATGCCGCCACTGCATTACGATCATCCTGACTTTACCGTCATTGTCGTGACACTAGCTAGCCGCCGAGGTGCTGCTTCATATTTAAAAACAGGTAGTAGTCACTGGATACTCGATCTGGGCTGCTTTTGAGCAAAATCTTCATTGATGAAGGAAGGTCGACCAATCCGTTCCTCGGTGTGCACATTAGAGTGGCCATCTTTGAACGCTCGGACCCAAATCCTAACCATTCCATCGCTCATAATGATTCCAAAATGTACTGAAGAAATCTCGGGATGAATTTCGATAGCTTTTAACTCTTTAGTAGTTAAAAACGACTTACCGCACGTACCTCACAGTAGGCGGCGCTCTCAATCAATGAACGTTTTTTGAAGCTGATTGTACGATATGATAAGTATCTTGTATTTAATGGCAATTATGTAGAAAAGTAGATTAATGTATGGGCTTTCATGTACAAATATAATTGTAAGGATATTTCCATCTGTTTTTTATTTACATCAAAACGGTACTTAGTTTAAAAATACGCCTATTGTCATGCTTTCTGGAATGTTTAATGCCACAGGAGCATGACTATAATATAATAAAAGGTAACCTATTATTACGCTTGCTGAAATGAATGATACCGCAAGAGCGTAACTCTATTGTAGTAAAAGGTAACCCATTTTCACGCTTTCAGGAATGTGTGTCACAAGAGCTTGACTCTAATGTAGCAAATTATAATCTATTGTCCTTCATTGCTTGCTGCCGTATAGCGGCACAGTGCCCTTTCATACGCTTTATTATTTCGATACTATCACATGCCCAGTGTATATGAGTGTTGCGCGTGCGTCCTATTTCATTTTAGACACATGTCTTACAACCATACTTCGATAAACGTATCTATTTAATTTGTTTCGATGCCAAGTGAAATTACATTCTAATTACTCCATAAATCCTTCTCATCATTACTGTTTTGCATTTAATGAAGTAGCTTTTCAAATCAAATCATGTAAGGAGACTTTGATACACTGAAGCTTGGTAGTTTACTGCTAACTAATTTAATGGCTCTCCTTTGATTTCAATCTACGGAAGGAAAAAATAAATAAATAAACGTGAAACATTATAGCACATTAAGTAAATTTTATGGTTTTCTTTTGGGTAATGTGAACTTCAGATTCGAAGAGTTATTTCACCTCTCTTGGTTAATTAAACTTCTTAGATACCCTTCTAAGAAGATTAAAATATTTACTGCCTTAGAGAGATAAAGGAAGGTAACATCTTACTGAAGCAAAAAGGGAAATTAATATAAAACTCCATGTTCTGCCTAAAGTTTTACAACTAAAGATAGGATTAAAATGTTCTGATAAAGTGTTGTGTTTTTTTTTATGCATGTATTTAATTTTGAGGATAAAAAGCACAAGAAAGGTGTGTCAGAAATATTTTTATGAATAAAATAATAAACGTATTATTAAAGGGGCTATGTCCCATCTATATTGAAATCAATTTTTATATAAGCATATATACTTGTATAAGCTTTAATTTTGATACATCAAAAAATACATTTTTGTCGTTCAAAGTTTGGAGAAATGAAAGCAAAGTAGGAATATGAAACGAAGCTACTGATATCGCTGGGGGACAAAAAGAGAAGTACGATTTTCAGAAAAGAAGACGAAACAAAAAGAAATGAAGATGGACTTTTCCAAATCTAACGTTTTCAGAGAAAACAGTTTCGCAACTTAGTTCAGATTTTAGTTTTATTTTGAATAAATATCACCCTCCGGCTCGAATAAAAGTTTCAGCATTTTGCGTGTGAATTTCATGATGCAGCTGACGGACAAAATAAGTTTTCTTTTAAATTTCAGGAAAAGATACTTTTTGTTGGAAGATTGTTTTTAATAGACTTTTCCAGGGCTGCGGAGTCGGAAGGGAAATGACCGACTTCGACTGTGGAGATTTCAGAGCCTGTAGCTCCGACTCCGACTCCTAAACCCAAAACCAACCAGACCTTCACTCCGCAGAACTGGCAGAGGTGAACTCTAAGGGCAAAAATTCCGACTCCGACTCTGGGAATTTCAGAGTCTGTGACTCCGACTCTTTGAACCAAAAATCAATCAGACTTCGACTCCGCAGAACTGATGGCAGAGGTCGACTCTAAAGGCAAAGATTCCGACGACTCCGACTCCATACCTCCGACACCACAGTGCAGCTGTTTTCTTAATCCGTTAAACGTTTTGACGACGGTTATTTAGGCACATAAACTAATATCGGAGTAAACTGATCGTGTCGAAAAATGAAGCAGAAACATACACAAAAAAAAAAAAATAAATAAATACCCAAAATTTACGCAAGGGATAGAGTCAGCTTCGGAGCTCAGTCAATCTTGCCTTTAGTTGCTAATTCATGTAAGATAATGTAAAAGACGGAATGTCTTTAGAAAATTTTAAAGCGAAATTGAATAAATAAACCAGCAGAAACTGTTAAATTATCTGAATAAATGACATGCTTGCAAATTTTCGAATGGTATTTGAAAAAATATTACGGAGGGAATTCCTTCCTTTATTGATATTAGCTGAAATTTAAACTGGATTGTGTCCAAAATTTCTTTTCCGATGTCCGTGTTTATGAAGACGTCTGGGAGCTTTATGATTAAGATATGCTGTATTAATTGAACTCCCAGATCTTCTGTCTTTTTAATATGCTTTTATTAGTTTCACATGTGGTTTTGTTTGTTTGTATGTAACTATGAATAAAAGATAAAAGTCACCTTCTTTACAAATACAAAAGTAGTATATTAAATACCATTATTAATGCTAAAGGCTAAACTATATTATATATTGATGTATTATAAGTGCATGTAAACTTAGTGGATATTCAATAGTTTTGAGAATCTCTCTCTTTTTAGTTTTATTAAACTAAAAGCGTAGTTTTAGTTTTTTAAACTATATTTAGGATTATTCTGATGCATCTGTTTCATGTTCCATTACAAAATCACAAGTTGACTGCTATTGGTCCTTATAAATTGAGTTTTAAAGTACGAGTATTTTTAAAGCTATGCGTCTTTTTTGGCAGTGTAGCGGAGGGTATGAGATGGAAAAAAAGCGTTCTAACTGTCGAGTGTGTTCAAGCCTCATACTGCGTCATTTTTACATGCATTTAATCTACTCTATAACAAAAAAAAAAACTACTTGAAAATCCCTAATAAACTACACTTCCATGAAGGTTTTTACACTAAAAACTAACTGCAGTACTACTAGAAAATCGCTACTTAACTGGACTCACATAATTTTGTTATAGCCACGTCGCAGCTCATTATTTAGTAACAGTGTCAGTTTTATTTTTAAAATAGCTGTAATATTTTTGAAAAAAAATATGGCATCAAAATTTCTTAGAAGTTTTCTAGTAGTACTAGTTTTTTTCTACAGTGTTGTAGTGACATAGCTTTTTTAAGTAGCAATATAACGACCCAGATTCTTCTTAAGCAATGCTATTGAAGAAGGAGCTATGTCATTGCTTGAAAAGTTTATGCTTCGAATCTTACGTATAGAAAAGTTTTTTCATTTTTTTAAATTATTAATATAGTCTAGGGCTCTGAATCGAATGAAACAAGTTTCAACTCAGGACTTACCGTTCCTGAGGTAATTAAATTAGAACTGTGCATTTTTTTTTCTATATTTCTTGAATTTTTAAATATTTATATTGGTCCTATGTACTTGAAAAACAATGCATATTATAATCAAAGTATACTTTAAAGCTGTACAAAAATGTTTCACGAAAAAGTTTCAATTAAAATTTCAATTTTTTTTTTTTTATTTTGTGTAAAAAATTCCTCTTTACCTAAATGGGAAAAAGTGTTCTAATTACGGAATTTTCGTAATTCCCATCTTCTATTGCAAAGCGTTTTATTATAAAATGTTCCTATTTAGGAGCCTGAGGTTTAAAATGCCTTTTATTCTTCAGCATTTGAAAGAAGAAAAAAAAAATGAAATTGCGAGGCCTGAAGCAACGAATTCTGAAAGAATTAAAAAGTACAGAAACAGATAACGAGAAAAACAATTTGACCTATTGATAGCAGCAGATGATTTGCTAATGATTTACCATCGGAAGAATTTCAATTATGAAATATTAAATTTGAAATTACTTTGAATACTTTCCAATACAGTAAAATAATTTTGGTCTTTATCTCAGTAAATAAGCTTATGCTACTCAATAAAAGCATGACTTCTGTCTACCAGTCCCGTGCCTTGATTTTTCAATATAATTTGGAATGGAAAACTAATGAATGGGCACCAAAAGAGTAATTTGCAAATCCCAGACAAATTTGCTTCGACTTCTCCTTTAGCGAATTTATTTGACTTCAATTTTACACTCTGCAATTACTCGTCCGCTTTTAAAATCACTCAATTCTTTTATACCGGGAACACTCATGGATTATTTTAAGACGCAGAGAATATTTAACTATAATTTTCTTAAGTAGGATCAGTTGGAGTCGGAAATGGTTTTATCTTAAACATCAAACGTACATAATTGCATTTAAGGAAACAATTTTAAAATACGAAGGAAGCTTAAATTCTATAACTGTCATTTTTAGTCACAAATTTATTTCGGATCTTATATTGACATAAAATAGCTTTTTTTCTGTTTATGATCGCGAGAGATTAATCTAGTTTCATTTATTTTGGGCTCCTTTTGTAATTACTATATGCCAAAATTCTCAACCTTTTATCAAGCTCATGAAGAAATTGACGAAACTGAGAAAATTTCTGTCCCAAAAAGTTTTGCTTTATTAGTATTTCACGAATATATATCTACTGATGCAATGAATAATGTTCACAATTTACAATAAATGATATTGAATTAAATTTAATGTAATTTCCCTTACTTGATTTATTGTTATCAGAGCTTGCTGGAGAGGGGTGACCAAACCTAGAAACAATTGCAATAGAACTTCATACAGGAAAAGATTGGTGTCCTCGCCGCTTCGCCGACACGAAATTTCCATCAAACATAAAAAAATATATTTCTAATAAAATAAATATGTAAATTTATTCACTTCATTTTTATTTTTCCAAAAAAAAATAATATATATTTGGGCGTACGGAGAAAGCAACCCACTTTGATTTTCCTTATTTTGGAGAATCTTTGAAAGAGAGGGGAATGAAATCTTTGTGTCAGCGAAAGGGATTCAAACCCCGAGATTGTTGTTGCTCTTGTCTTGTGCCAGTAAGGCTGCGAATTCGAGACACGCTTCTTCACTTTTTTAGCTGTACCGTAATTTGATGTGAAGTTCGACTTCCACAGTACGCACACGAAATAAGGACTTGCTTATAGGGCAGGCAATCATTCACAGCAGAATAACACATTCACACGGAGAAAGGTCAAGAGAGAGAGAACAACCATAAAAGTACAACCATGCCCGAGCCGTTATTCGAACACGGGATCTCCCCATTGGCAGTCAGACTTCTCTGACCACCAGAAGAGGTGGCCGGCTAACCAAGAGATTGTGAAATGAACGTAATTGATTAGGAGCAATTCCATACCAAATCACCGAATGGGGGTCGCACGACCGACTCGGATTTTTCTTTAATTTGGTACACAGATTGATGGTATAGAGGTATGAAAAAGCCCAAAAGGAAAGTTACCTGCTCCACTTATTTTCTGAGATACATGCCCTCAAAGTTTGTCCGTCACGTCAAAATACTAAAAAAGTGGTGTTATTTAATCATTTTTTATAAAAAATCGTACTCATGCAAAATAAAAGTGTTAGATATCTATGGAAACTAGTTACTCCAGGCATTCTGAAAAAAAATACTAGAACGTTCATAATGAAAATTGCCAAGGTACAGGGCTCTTTGAAGTTGTCACCACAAAAACTTGATTTTGCAGATTTTGCTAAAATTCAGGCATTTATTACAAAAAAAGGCAAACAAAACCAACAGTTTTCTCACTTTCTGGTAGTGTACAGGTCCTCCCTGTAAATTTCTACGCAATAAATTTTTTGGGTTTCTCACTCCTTCTTGGAAATATTTTAGCTTAAAGATAAGCCGTATGGCAAAAAATGCGTTTTTGGCCATCTTGGCAGCCATTTTTCTCATAAAGGGGGAGCAGTAGAAACTTTAATTTTTTTTTTAAACAAGCCACTGATATGTTAGCTATTCACAGGAAAAGAGTTTACTTTTGGTTATTTCTTCCATTAAGAGATATCCTGCTGATAGTATATGCATGTTTTTCGCGACGACCATATGCTTTTGTTCCCTCTCTCATGGACTTAAAATTAATTAAACCAAAAAATAATTATATATTTATTATTAGCTGTATTATCTACTCAATATGTCATGAAATTTAATTTATTAAATCATTGAACAATAAATTAGATAATTGATGAAAACAAGAAAAAGTATTTCTCTGATGCCTGAGCATTATGCATCATTCATAACTATAAAGCACTAAATACTTTCTTGAGAAATTAATTAACATAAATGAGCTCTAAATAGTTATATTATAAGCAATACCCAATCTTGTGATTGGGATACTCCTGTTTTTAATTGAAGAATTTCTTGAATATCACATGAATATCAGGAAAATAAATGAGGTCTTTTCGTTTGATGTAGGATACTTTATGACAAATTTCATTTGATGTGCTACTAACTGAGCATGGTGATAAAGAGCTATTGATTTCAGCATCGAATTCCATTTTACCTTATTAACAGTTAAATATTTATAAAATAATTAAATAAATAATTTAATATAAAGCCATGCTTGAAGAATTAAAATTAGTGCAACTAATTTATTCCCATACTGATCTTTACAAAACTGACATGTGTTGAGCATTGATAAGAACTGACAGGAATAAGTTTACTCACTAAAATACTAGTTCACAGATACTATAAAGCCTACATTCTATTTTCTACAAAATAATACTGCAACAAAGAACAAGGGTATAAAGGGGTAGGTACTAAAGAATTTCTTGAAAAATCAATTAAAATAAAGGAGCTTCGAATATTTGGGTTATTTTCTCAATTCGTTAACTTTTGTGTCCTTCATCCATATCTTCCAATTAAACACCTATTTTCATTATCTAATGCTATGTTCTATTCAAGATGCTCATAAAGAGTAATGACAACGTGCATTGGTACTATTTTGCACTTAAATTATATATTTAAAAAAATAATATATATGCAAAATGTCATTTCCGTCCCCTGTCCCCACACACATTTGTCAACTTTAAAAAAAAATTACTATATGAAGAAACATTTTTAAAAATTAATACATATGCATTATGATACAGTACAAGTGTGTACTTCAATGTTCCATATAAGCATTCCTTATCATATTTACATATTTTGATAGAGAGCTCAACTTATACGTGTCCCCAGGTTTTGAAAAAAAATTCTCCCAAGTAGAAAAACCTTCAATAAAATCCTATAAATGGTGCTAGTTCATAATAAAATAGCTCAAAATGTTTAAGAACATTCTTCTCAGCAGAAAAATACGCTTTAAACAAAGTTTACACAACTTTTAGGGTGTGTGAGGCTTGTTTTATCTTAAAAATTCTATGCGTGACTTTATTCAATGTCATTTCCGTCCCCCTGGTTATCTTCCAGAAAATTTAAATAAAATTAAAAAAAATTCCACTGCCGAATTTGTTCTTGCGAACACTTTTAAGGTATCAACAGTTAAATTAAAGATATGAAACACTTTTCACACTGTTTTCGAAAACCCACTGTTTTGTCATTTCCGTCCCTGTCATTTCCGTCCCCACTTACGAAGTGGTTTCGGGAGAGTGACATTTTAATGGATTTCAAAAATTTTAATGCACGTTATTTATATTGTTGTGTTATTTTTTAATACTTTTAGCAAATTCAAATGGCAATAAGTTAGGCACATTGTTCAATCTTTAAAATTCATTATAATTTAGAAAGAATGATATTTAGTTGTATGGAAGTTGTTAGTTGTTTAATTAGTTACATCTAAATTTTAAAACTTAATAAGAATAAAATTTTATAAATTTAACTATTCTAATCAATATTTTAAAAGTAGTTTAGAATATTTTGTGTTTCAAAGTGTTTTTCTCTCACTGAGTAGAACAAAATTAAGCATTTAAAAATAAATCCAAACGTTAATTGTATTTTATTTCCACGAAATTTTTCATGGTAAGTTTTCTACACAATTTTGTTTGTCTCTTCTATTCTAAGAACAGTCTGTAACATTTACATTATTGTTTAGTTATGGTTAACAATTCAAGTATAAATTCGAAATTTTATTTTTTATATTTGGATTTTGTTTATTTATTTTTTCAAACTGTTAGTTGTTAAATTATTATACTCTTTAGGTAAAGTTCAAATGATATAATGGAGATGAAAAAAGTAGTTTAGAATATTTTGAACTCCAAAATAGTTTTTATCTACGAAACAGATCAACATTAAAGGAATATATTTTTCAAAAGTAAATTTTTAAAATCTGAATTAAATTTCTCCTTGTTAGTTATATAATTCTGTTTTTTTTTTTATTCTTAGAATAATTTAGAACAAATTCATTATTATTTTAGCTAACTTATGACTTAAAATACTTATATAATAATAATTATTCGTTCTATTTTGTAATTATGTTTACTTTTATGTTAAATTGCGTTAAGCATTAAAAGTAAGGCTCTTCACCGTCACAGAGACTGATATAAAGCGAGTTGAAACCCTGCTACCAAAAAATCTGAAGTCAGTTCCAAATATCATGAAGCTTCATCAGATGGTTTGGAATGAAAATAACAAATCAGTAAAGTTTAAATCCAACGTTAAAAATGCACAAATATACAGGTATACTGTACATTTTTAACGTTGGATTTAAACTTTACATCTATCGCACAAAGGTATTTATTTTCTTCTTTTCTTAACAAATCAGTGTTAGGTTTACGCATGCTAACTTGCCTTTCTTGCGAAACCGATCTTTCTTGTACTCATTATGCTTCGAGTCCGCCTACAGTTAATATTTTATAGACTAAATAAAAATAAATGTAAAACAGACAAATGAAAAAATAAAGAAACTTGTAACCCTTTGCAGTAAAAAAAAGTTGGTATTGTAAAAGTTTAAAATTCCAACGAAAAATACTACTATTTCTTTAAAAAATTAGATTTAATCTGTTTTGTTTGTAAATAATGTAAAAAAAAATATATGAAGCAATATTCTAAATGGTGTATTTTGCTTTCTATGTCATTATTTATCAAATGAATAAAGTTTTAAAAATATTTCTTGAGTTAGGGAAGTGTTTAAGCCGGGAGATGGTAATTACACTTTTTACATTAAACTTAAACTTAAAACTCTCATTAAAATTTTATTTTTAAGTTTTTTTCGTTGCTGAGCACTGATTTGTGATCTTAAATGAGTTGTATTTAAACAAATATTAACAATAATTAATTAATTACAAGTTGAATTTTTCCTACTTGGCATTGGCAAAAGTTAACGTGTTGAGAAAATCACCCATTTATCTCATAGGCAATACCCAATCTTGTGATTGGGTGTTCCTGATTGATGGCTATAAACAGGAGGATACCCTTGTTCTTTGTTGCAGTATTATTTTGTGGAAAATAGAATGTATGATTTATAGTATCTGTGAACTAATATTTTAGTGAGTAAACTTTTTCTTGTCAGTTCTTATCAGTGCTCAACGCATGTCAATTTTGTAAAGATCAGTATGGGAATAAATTATTTGCACTAATTTTAATTCTTTAAGTATGGCTTTATATTAAATTATTTATTTAATTATTTTGTAAATATTTAACTGTTAATAAGGTAAAATAGAATTCGATGCTGAAATTAATAGCTCTTTATCACCATGCTCAGTTAGTAGCCCATCAAATGAAATTTGTCATAAAATATCCTACATCAAACGAAAAGACCTCATTTATTTTCCTGATATTCATGTGATATTCAAGAAATTCTTCAATTAAAAACAGGAGTATCCCAATCACAAGATTGGGTATTGCTTATAATATAAATATTTAGAGCTCATTTATGTTAATTAATTTCTCAAGAAAGTATTTAGTGCTTTATAATTATGAATGCATAATGCTCAGACATCAGAGAAATACTTTTTCTTGTTTTCATCAATTATCTTATTTATTGTTTAATGATTAAATAAATTAAATTTTATGACATATTGGGTAGATAATACAGCTATTAATAAATCAATCGTTATTTTTTGGTTTAATTAATTTCAAGTCCATGAGAGGGGGAACAAAAGCATATGGTCGTCGCGAAAAACATGCATATACTGTCAGCAGGATATCTCTTAATGGGAGAAATAACCAAAAGTAAACTCTTTTCCTGTGAATAGCTAACATATCAGTGGCTTGTTTAAAAAAAAAATTAAAGTTTCTACTGCTCCCCCTTTATGAGAAAAATGGCTGCCAAGATGGCCAAAAACGCATTTTTTGCCTTACGGCTTATCTTTAAGCTAAAATATTTCCAAGAAGGAGTGAGAAACCCAAAAAATTTATTGCGTAGCAATTTACAGGGAAGACCTGTACACTACCAGAAAGTGAGAAAACCTTTGGTTTTGTTTGCCTTTTTTTGTAATAAATGCCTGAATTTTAGCAAAATCTGCAAAATCAAGTTTTTGTGGTTACAACTTCAAAGAGTCCTGTACCTTGGCAATTTTCATTATGAACGTTCTAGTATTTTTTTCAGAATGCCTGGAGTAACTAGTTTCCATAGATATCTAACACTTTTATTTTGCATGAGTACGATTTTTTATAAAAAATGATTAAATAACATCACTTTTTTAGTATTTTGACGTGGCGGACAAACTTTGAGGGCATGTATCTCAGAAAATAAGTGGAGCAGGTAACTTTCCTTTTGGGCTTTTTCATACCTCTATACCATCAATCTGTGTACCAAATTAAAAAAAAATCCGAGTCGGTCGTGCGACCAACTTTTTTTTTTTTTCGGTGATTTGGTATGGAATCGCTCTTAGACTTTTAATGAAGACTATTTAATGAAAACACATGACTGACTAATAACGACATGATCAAAAATTAACGCATTAAATTGTGCCATACGACTGAATTGTCCAAACTTTATTTATCTACTACGATACGACTCACATTTTACAGTTTATCTGGGGAAACATAGGGGGCTGTTTTTAGGGGCTTGCTGTGCAGTCCAGTCTTTCCTTGACACTTAGCTGATTTTTTTCAATTTGTATTTCTTCACTGCAAAGAAATTCCGAAACGTCGCAGATTATTTTCGGCCAGCGTTCTAGGATTTCACAAGTTTCCACCAATTTCCTATACAAAATAAAGTATAATTGTTGAAAATAGGATTCCAAATTGCTACATGTTGCGAAAATAGTTTTAGCTACCAGTGTCAAAACATGCTCAGCGGTGTGTCTTCAGCTGAACTATGGTACGTTCAGATTAGCTGAGCACCGAATGGGGGAGAAGTGTAGTTTCTGGAAAAAATAAAGCGTAAGGTATTTGCTTGCAGTTCTGCATTGTTTAAATGCTTTAGTAGATTTAATCATAAATCAGTCGATAGCCAAACTATTACTATGCAAATTTATAATTTTTGAGTAGTTCCTGATTTATTCCAGGAGCGTGACTGCCAGTTATTGGAAAAGTTTCTGAATTTTCAGTAAGATTTCAGGTAAATTTCAGGGTGGCTGCTGGCTTATTGCAGGAAACTTTCTTGTTTTTTGCCAGATATGCTACAAGTATAATTTAGGAGCATTAGCTGCCCATTATTTTCCAGGAACGTTCGTGATTCTTTTTTAATACGCCTTTATTAGTTTCACTTGTGGGTATGTCTGTATGTAACTCTGAATAAAAGGTAAAATTCACGTTCTTTACGAATATAAAAGTAATATATTTAATACTATTGTTGAACCTAAAGGCTAAACTATAGTATTACACATTGATGTGTTCAAGTGTTTCAGTTGTTTGTATGTTACTCTGAATAAAAAATAAATTTCACGTTCTTTGCACATATAAAAGTAATATATTTAGTTCTATTATTAATACTGAAGGCTAAAACATAAAGCAATGTTACTTTATTACATGTTGATGCATTATAACTGCATCTAAAAGCTTATTTTTTAGTTTTTTTCAACTAATTTGAAGATTATTGCTGTGTATGTATGTGTGAGGGGGGTGCGTGTGTGTGTTAATGAGGCTTATCTATTTTGCACAACTACCTCTAGTTAATTACTATCGTTTATTAATTTATTTGTTTTCTACACTGCAACTTGATTATAAACCTAACTCACTATAACATTTCTCTTTGTTTGATAGGAACTTCTATTCAATGCATTTTTGTGATTTTTTCCTTAACTTCATTTATCGATGCGTTATTCGATCCTCAGGTGCACCTAACCACCTCTGATGTTTTAACATTGAATTTCTCACTTGGCATCATGCTGAAATAAATTGCGTCGTGGGAGCAAGCTTATCACCGATTTGCCGAATTTTTTTCGTGTGTGTTTCAGCGTTTGCTTATCTTCATAGACATTCAGGTGGTTAATGATTTTTTTTTTTTGACAATGTTTGGCGCAAGCAATGTCAACAATAATAATAAACATAAAGTCTGGAAAATTTGATATTAGTAGAGAACAAACTGTTTTATGACACAACAAAAACACTCATTGGGGGGGGGGAGGGTTTCTTCATCTAAAAGTACTACTTATAGTCACTGAAATTGATAGAGCCAAAGAAATAACATGGGGCTGAAAAAGCTTTCATTTCCCCAACAGTTAATTTTTAATTACTTTTTTATAATGTCCGATTTCTGAAACAAAGCCAAGGTTTCGTTTGACGTCACAAGTGGCGAATCTTTGGTTTAAAACCAGGCCAATGCATCGGCGTTTTTGAAGCTCTTGTTGCATCAGTACATCAACAATGAAAAATAAGATCCAAAATGGGGGCTTATCTATAATCGGCCATGATGGGAGCGTTATGTCCAACTGAGACGTTAGCAGAGAAAATGAAA
>JAXGGA010005571.1:0-77125 GCA_038373865.1 Uloborus plumipes
GCTAAAATCTACGTGAGCCTTTAACTGAAAATTGATTTTTGATTGCGACCATTGTTGAACCGAAATGCATTTATTAAAATTCGTCTCCAATTTTAAAGCGACATAAATACGATTTTTACACTCATACTGGAAAGTAAAAAGTTTTTACACACCAGAGGTTAAAACAGAAAGTATTAAAATAAACAAAAGTTTAAAAAACTGTAACCCACATTACAGGAATTTACTTTTTTCAGCAATACTTAAAAAGAGGAAATAAAAAAGATAATAAAAAAAAAACTTTTTCCCGACTACAAAACTGAAGGTAAGCACTGAAAGGTAAGAAACAAGGTAGGTGCTATTTGATATATCATTATCTTTAGTTCTATTGAAAGCCTCTATTAGTTTTACATTAATAACGTTATAATTCAATTAAATGCTGCTGTAGTCGTGCGTTGTCAACTAAGCAACAAAGAGGAAGCATTTTAATTTGATACATAAGCATACGTATTAGTTAGATAACAAGAACGATAAATTGGATTATAATTATAATGTTATTCTATCAAATTACTTTTCTGCAGTTGACAACGCACGACTGCAGCATTTGAATTGAATTATAATGTTATTAATGTAGAACTGTGACAGAGGGTACCACTTGCTTACGAGGAGAATACTCTACCTCTAGGCCCACGAGGCCCCTGCTTCTTACCTTTCAATGTTTTTTGCTGTTGTCGGGTTGCAGTTTTTAAAACTGTTTTTTAGTAATTGTAGAAAATGTATGATTTTCAAATTTGCAAGATTCATGTTCTCATTAATGCATTTCCAAGGCATCTGTTGAGAGTGAGGGCCATGCTCCACATCGACGTAAAACGCGACCGAAACTGAAGGCAGAAACCGAAAGTCCGGGTACTTTTCATAGGAACACCATTGAATCCATTTTACGCTTCTGCCTATTTTTTCTGCTTTACGTCGATGTGGAGCATGGCCCTGAGAGTATAAAACTAACATTTTCAACACTCCTACTTTAGTTTTATGATAATACAATAAATTTAAAGAACAAATTACAACATCAGGCCAATGGACTTTGCACAGAGTCGATGCTTTTCTTTGAGAACAATCTTGGTCAAAAAGTCCGCAGACATTTCATTGGTGGATATTTTTCTTATCACTACGTGGCCAGGTCCTGCATCCTCGCGGAAAAAATGATGCTGTATATCTATGTGTTTTGTCCGTGTATGATACATGTTGTTTTTAGATAGCTGAATTGCACCGTTATTATCAGAGTAAATTGGTGTGGGTGCAACTTCAGCTACCCCTAATTCGCGCACAATTTTGTTCAACCAAATGGCCTCTTTGGCGGCAGCAGACAAGGCCATATACTCGGCTTCAGCGGTGCTGGTGGCGATCGTGGGCTGGCGCTTGCTATTCCAGGAAACGGCACCACCACCGATGCAGAAGACATACCCAGTCGTTGAGCGACGATCTCCAGCATTGCTACCGTAGTTAGCGTCGCAGAACCCAACTATCTCCGGGTTTTGCTGTTTGGAATATGTCAGAGTCGCTGATGTTGACCCTCTAACATAGCGCTTGACAGCTGTCTAGTGTATTTTGCCAGAGTTAGTACAGAACTGGCACATGGTGCTCACTGCATGGGCAATATCAGGTCTTGTAGCCTGGGCAACATACTGCAGGCTCCCTACAGCTGCCTGATACGGAACAGATTCAGGATTAGATTCCTTGTCGTTAGGATCTGGTGACTGCGTTTTGTCGAGCTTTTGATTTGTGTCAAGTGGTGTGTCAACAGGACGGGACTGATGCATTTGGTACTTTAGAAGGACATTGTCGAGGTACTGAGTTTGATCCAGGCTTATGGACTCATTTTCTCTATCACGATTAATTTTAATTCCTAAACAATAATCGGCTTTTCCTAAATCCTTCATTTCAAAATTTTGCAGAAGTTTATTTTTGAGCCAATCCTTAAGTTTAATTGAGTTACTAAATATGAGTAAATCATCAACATAAATAGTAGCAATCACTAAATCTCTATTTTGCTTAATTTTAATGTACATACAACTATCAAAAGAGCTTTGTTTCAATCCCATTTTTATCAATGCCTTTTCTAACACTTGATACCAAAGCCTGCCACTCTGTTTTAACCCATCTAAAGCTTTATTTAATTTCAAAATATTCCCTTCCAACTTTTCATGATAATACTCTTTAAAACCATCTGGTATTTTCATATAAATTTCCTCTTCAAGTGTTCCCTGAACAAATGCCATAATTGCATCCATTTGATCAATTTTCCAATCATAAATTGCTGCGTATGCTAAAAGAACTCTTAATGTAACATAACGAACAACGGGCGAAAAGGTCTCGTTGTAGTCAATTCCTCCAATTTGTGAGAAAACCCTTGCAACTAAACGTATTTTGAATCTATCTATTCCACCGTTAGAATTATGCTTAATTTTGAAAACGTATTTGCAGTCTACAATGTTTTTGTTTTTAGGTTTGTCAACTAAATCCCAAGTTTTATTTTTTACGTGACCTAATATTGTATCTGAAATAGAATCCTTCCAATGAGTCGCATTTATGCCATTCAATGCCTCATTAATTGTTTTAGGTTCAGAAACTAAATCAACTGTCATAGCGGCTAGCGCTTGAACAAAACATGCCAGATTTAAAGTAGGCCATTTGCAAATTTGGTGTACTATTTGTGACAAAATCCCCATAATGATCTGGAAGTCTGCGTTCCCTTTGAGGACGAGATAAAGTAGGCATATCATTGCATTATCTGTACTACTAGTATCATCATTACTATCATCTAAATGACGCTTTCTTTTGAACTATCATCTCCTAAATTTTCCTTGACGAGCCTATTTGAGACAATTTCATGCCTAGCAGTTGCATCCCCTTGACCCTCAGTAACAGATGAGTTACCTCTAACTATTCTCCCACTGAATAAGGAATCATCATAAAAGTCTGGTGAACAATTTTGTGTTTTATAGAACATATCGTTTAACAAAAAATTTATATCGCGAGCATTAACTATGTCATAACTATTTGCGTCGATAAGACGATACCCTTTCCTATCCTGGCTATAACCCACAAACATTAACTCTTTTGCTTTAACATCCCATTCTGTTCTCTTTTGCTTTGAAATGTGCACAAATGCGCGGCACCCAAATACCCTTAAGTATTCTAAATTTGGTCTATCTCCGTACCATTTCTCATAAGGGGTCATCCCGGAAACTGCTATTGTAGGAGAAATGTTCTTGCAGTGATTTGCTGTTTGAACAGCTTCGGCCCAATATTTTTGCTTGAGGTTAGCATCTGCTAACAAAGATCTTGCCTGTTCCACCAGAGTCCTGTTGTTACACTCTGATACACCCATTTGCTAACAGATATCTCGTGGTGAATCCCCTCAGATACTAAATAATTATCCATTTCCCCAGAAATATACTCCTTTCCGTTATCTGAGCGTAAAACCTTAAGCGGTTTCCCAGCTTGCTTTTCAACGAAAACTTGAAAATTCCTGAACTTTCAAAAGACTTCACACTTATTCTTTAAAAAATAAACAAATGTCATTCGCGAAAAATCATCTATGAAACCTAAAAAATACCTAGCCCCACGTATTGACGAAACCATCATTGGCCACAAAGATCGCTGTGGACAATACCTAATAAATCCTTTGCTCGTTTGGCTTTACCTCTTGGAAATGGCTGCCTATGCATTTTCCCTTTAATGCACGATATACAATCTAACAATTTACCATTGAACGTAAAACCCTCAACCATATCATTTAAGCTTGCCATCCCCCCTATGCTTAAATGACTTAACCTTTTATGTAGCAACTCATTTGACACACTTCCACTACTAATTAGAGCCATTTCATTGCTCAGATCAAGGGAATACAGATTATTTTCTACACCTGTTCCCCTAGCAACTAAATGATTATCGTTGTAAACATAACATTTTTCTCCAGTAAAAGTGGTTTCCAAAAGTTTTATTTAGGTACTTAATTGAAAGCAAATTTGCAGTTAACTTTGGCACATGCAAAACATTACTGAAGGAAACACTGACATTTTCTCCATCTCTGGATAAAAGCAAAGTTACTTTACCTTCTCCTGCGACTTCAGTAACCGAGCTACCCGTTTTTATGAAAATAATGCTAATTTTACCATAGTCATCAATTAGCTCTTTATGTGGAGTCATGTGATAAGATGCACATAAGTCTATGAACCAAACATTTATATCAGGGTTTGTACTTGCAACATATATTTCTGCAACATAAGCTTCCTCTTTACGTGTATACTTTGAATTTGTACCTGACCTTTTCGCAGACTTGTCTCCTGACCCACCCTTTTGACGTGGTCGATTACAGTCGGCACTTTTGTGTCCAAAGACATTACATTTGAAGCTCTTACCCTTAAACCCTTTTCCCTTAAATTTATCATGCAAAAAGGCTTTATCCCTGCTCTCGTCAACAGTTTTGCTATCTTCTGCCATTAGGCGAGTTCTTACGTTGTCCACTGTTATTGCCTCCCCGCAATTCTTCAATGCCATAATCACAGGCAAGTTGGCTAAAATTATCCCAGCTACTAATTCTTCATCAGATTTGCTACCTGTACTCGTTAGCTGTTGGTATGCTGAAATCATTTTATGTAAATATTCAGACATATCCTTGCAATCTGTGAATCGGGTATTAACTAATTCTTTGATAACGGAAACTTTTCTGGTTATCCCCTTATCATCATAAGTTTCAGCCAATACATCCCGTGCCTCCTTCCCACTAGTTAATTCTCTTATGGCATTGAAAATTGTTTTATTGACACCTTCAACTATATATGACAGTGGTGGCCAACCCGCGGCACGCGTGCCACAGTGTGGCACGGCAGAGCAGCAGGAGTGGCACGCGAAGACTTGCAGAAAATTTTTAAAATTTGAGAACATAATCCCAAAAACTGAGACTCTTTACCCAGAAAAATAGAACCATGAGCTGACATTAGGGTGGGGCGAAAAATAAAAAGTTTCTCAGATCAACTTCTAATAGTTGCCAAAAGTTGTCTTTGGTGATAGTTAGCTTTTATGCAAAATTTGAGAAAAATCGGTTAATATCTTCAGGGGGCGCTGCGATCGCAAAGTTTTACCATAGCTTTGATATGGATTTTATGGTTAAAATATCAAAAAGAATGCCTTTAGCTAGTCTCTTTGCGTTTTTTTTACTCAAAAGATGTTTTCATGCATTAAAAGCATATGAAATGACTCACAAACATTATTTTATATGATATATTCATATTTTAAAAAATCACTTTTTTTCACGTTTTTGTTTCTTTTTAAATGCTTGAAATATAAATATATCATATAAAATAATTTTTTGTAAGTTATTTCATATGCTTTGAATGAATGCATGAATATATCTTATGAGCAAAAAAATACATTGAGATTAGCAAACGGCATTTTTTTTCATATTTTAACCATAAAATCCATAACAAAGCTATGGTAAAACTTTGCGATCGCAGCGCCCCCTGAAGATATTAACCGATTTTTCTCAAATTTTGCACAAAAGCTAACTATCACTAAAGACAACTTTTGGCAACTATTAGAAGTTGATCTGAGAAACTTTTTATTTTTCGCCCCACCCTAGCTGACATGTTTCAGGAGGTTGACATACACATTGCCAACACAATTGTACTTAGTTTTGGACATTCAAAAATTTATACAATAATCTAAAAACAACGAAGTTATGTTTACTGGTTAATTTTAGTTGTTTAAATTAATAATGCATACTTAATGCTTGAAAAAATTTCCGCTTAATCATTAAATTTAAAAGATGTTTCAGTACTGATGATTGTATCGTGTTTGTACCACCATGCACCAATTATGTGAGCTAGCTTTGTGTGAGTTTTGCGGCAAGAAAGAGCATTACATTCAGGTTTTGAATTACTTGTCAGTCAGTACGTTATTCCAAAGTTTTGAGTTGTGTCACTTTTCTAGCCCATGAGCGATATTTGTGCGTAACACGAATGAAACTTTCGATATAGCAGAATTTTTGGATTTACGGCTAAATACTTTCATCGCCAGGTGAGGAAATGTTTGAAGAAGTTAACTCTGTCACTAAGATAAAGAAACCATCAGAATAGACAAAATTCGGTATTGGTGGCAGAAAAGGAGCGCCTTAAGTGTTTTTTGCTGCATTGCTTGAAATTTATTTTGGAAGACAAATTTTTAAGGCTCATTGAATAGGGTCGAGTAACTTGTCAACCTTTTCCCAGGTGAAAGTTTAAAAAGAAAGTGAAGAGGCTGACAAGTTACTCCTTCATTGAAATGTGCAATAGCTATATAAAGGAAAAATACTCATGCTGTTTTAGAATTTGAGGGAATGTGTTTTAAAATATCTTGAAGGAATAAGGGAATGTTATTTACGAATGAAGATTAGCAATTAAATTCAGCTATTCCATACTTTATTCTCTGGCCCCTAAATGATTCAAATTTAAGATTTTAGGGCAAAAATTTTCCCCTAAACTCATATAGATCATACACATTCCTTTGCAATGAAACTTCCAAACAATTTCTTTCTCTTGACTTCGGAGAAAAAAGATTAACACATTTCACATCAATACTGGAAGTAGCTACCCAAAGTTAATAATGTCCTCAGGACTGATACTAGTAAAAATTTTACATCTGTTTTGAAGTATGCATTCATTAATATATAGGTTTGATGAGTTTTAAGATGACAAAAAATCACTGATGTATTCAAATTCTTCGTCTATTTCTTTGCAAGATATTACTTGTTGTCTACGTAAAATCCAAACTAAAATTGCCGACATGTTGTGTCTTATAGCATTGGAAATCAAGTATAAAAAGCCTACTTCCACTGCCAGTCATCCAAATTACATTGAATTTTGCAAATTTGTACCAACAACTTTATTTTTATTTACACGCTTTAGCTGTCTGGTGCTGTAGTAAATTTTGTTCAAAAAATGTTTGTGAACAAATATATTTTTTTAATGAATATATAAAGAATTATAATAGTATTGAATGCTAACTGATAGCACTTAAAACCCTGATATGTGTTAGCTTTTTCAGAAACTAATTCTAAAATTAATGACGAGGTAAAAGAGGGGCCCATCCATAAGCCATATTAAGTACTGACCGTTTAATTTTTAGAATTAATTGTTTTTTTTTTTTTGTTATTTGTTTATATTTTAAGCACAATCATACTGACTGAACGTATAAAAATTTTTTTAACGCTATCTCTTATACTCGGATCTTTTTCATTTGTTTTATCACTTTCACCCCTCAGACTGACGTGAAAAAATGTATTAGTTAATTGTACTAGCTAAAAATATACTAGAAAATCACCGAGTCAGTTAGCAAATAATCTTTTTTAACTTTTTAAAAATTTTTAGCTTGTTGAAAAAATTGAAAGTGGCACGCCGAATTTTTTTCACCCAGATAGTGGCACTCTTCTCAAAAAGGTTGGCCACCCCTGATATATGACAAGGCTTTGGGATCTTTTGTTGCATCCCGATCAGATCCCTCCACATAGCCAAACACAGCTTATTCTGCACTGCTTATAAAGCACTATAAACGGTCGCCTTGACGTCGGAGGGTCTGTTCGTGAGACGCTCCGACGACGCTTTGAGACCGTCGCTTTAACTATCCGCCTAGGACGATAACGCAACGTCTTCAAGTCGCCCGCTAATCGTGGCAATCCGTCTCCCAAGCGTCCTGTGAGGACGTCTGCAGGGCGTGAACCGCGCGTACATGGAGGCAGACTTTAGACGTCAGCAATGCGACGACTCCGCGACGCCTCGACCGTCAGACGATGGCTTCCATCAGGCGACGCTTACGCGACGACAGCTTGCTGAGTGGGATATGCCCATAAATTCTTTTCAATCAAGTGCATTTTCATTGCAAATTTCCAGTCTAGGTAATTAGCTCTTCCTATTAACTGCTTATGAGTAAAACTATATCTAGGCATTTTGCTTTATAATTTTACAACAAAATAAATAAACTAAACTAAATATTTATTTCAAACTATTTTCATCTGAAATTAAGTATTTCTCTAGTAACATGCCAAAAAGTCTACTCAACAAATAGATTAATAAGGATTAGCTCTTAAAACAATTCATGAGCATGTTTCATTAAGCCTAACAATTACCATGTGGTGCACAAAATTATTTAAATTTTAAAATTATTTCAAAATTAAAAGTTAAATCAGATTATGGTGTTTTACAAGCTAGCCTGGGCCTGGGCCCATAAATTGTAAAAAGATCTTAAACTCATACCTGAGATACTGTAAGATCAACCTTCACCTACAGCTACAAAGACAAGCACCTTCACACTTTTTTAAATTACGACTGAAATATTGATGAAAACAAAATAAATATATTTACAAATATTTACACTTATTTATAGTGTATCAAGTAATCGATTCCTAAACATCCAGAAATTGGGCACATATCAACATTCACAGTTCACTCAACTGCATACCACGTATTTACATTACGTATTACAACATACGTGAAGCAGTAATAGGGCAGTTTCACGTCAAATCAATCAAAAAAAAAAAATAATAATAATAAATAAATTTTTGACCTCACCATTTCCGATTTTAACAAAATTTGGTGTGAGGGACATATATAACGAGCTGAGTATTCCTGTCAATTTTTTTATTTTTATTTAAAAAATTGTACGATATACAGGGCTGTAAAAAACAGCAAAAAGCGCGAAAAAAACGAAAAGTGGCTGCATACAAATTACTGTAACTTCTCTCCTAATTATAGTAGAATAAAAATTTAAAAACCATTGTAAAGCTAAAGAATGGAGCTTTCTATTGATATATAACGTGACTTTCTTACGATAGGTTAGGGTTTCAAGGTCATTGACCGTAACTTTTGACCTTGAACATCTCAAAAACACGCCCCCTTAGAATTTCTTCAAAAAAAAAAAATATTTTATAGCTCTGCCACTGTTCTTCCCCTATACCAAAACTTAGGTTGGCACCGCAATGGCAAGGTACTCAAAAAAAATCAGGAATGTTAACATGTTTTACATTAGGGTATTCCGTATGTCAGACCAATCACCTTCTTGACCTCAACATTTCCGATTTTAATAAAATTTGGTGTGAAGGCAGGGACGTCATTTCAAGTTTTTCTAGGGTGGGGGCAAAGGGTCCAAACTCAATGCAATTTCATCGGAAAACATCAAAAGCCATGCCCACTTATATGCAAATACATTGATTTCTCAAAGTCGGGGGGGGGGTTACTGCCCCCCCTAAATGACGGGCCTGTGTGAAGGACACACATGACAAGATAAGTAATCCTACCAATTTTTAGATATTTGTTTTAAAAACCGATATACAACTCTGTAAAAAACACCAAAAAGTGCGAGAAAAGAGCAAAAATGGTTCCATGCAAATGACTAACTTCGCTTCTAATTATAGCAGAACAGAAATTCAAACATCATTGTAAAGGTTAAGAATAGAGCTTTTTATTGATGTATAACATGACGATCTTGCAACAGGTTTAATTTTCAAGGTCACGGAATGGCCCTATTTCGCACAATTTTTTTAAATAAAAATTTAAAAATTGGTAGGAATACTTAGCTACCATACAGAGCTAAAAGCATATTCGCAAAGCGAATAATCAAGCAAAAAGGCATCCCAGCAGAAACGCTGATCACAGACTCTCAAGGACATTTCCAGTGGCGTAGGAACTTTGCAAAAACAGCCCGGGACAGCGCCAGAGGTTGGCACTTTCGGGGGGGGGGGGACACACTTAGTCACCCTTTAAACTCAAGCTCAATTATAAAGTCATAAATGTTCACATAGAAAATTTTGTAAATAAAAGAAATTTAAAAACGGTTACTATTTTGTAACTTTCGACGATTAAGTAACTTTATTAAGTAACTTTCGACGATTTTTGGTGACTTTAGAGGCTAGAATTTTTTTGAAATCAAGTTTTAGCAATTTTAGTCTTTAGCGCAAGTTTTAGGCCATCTTTGGTTTCATTAGGGGCAAGAACTGGATAACAAAATCAACTTTGTCGCACTTTTAGACTTTTTTTGATGATTTTGAGAACATGGGAGCTTTGGGACTCTCCTCTAGCAATTCTTGGAAGTATATCATAAATACGTAACTGAAACTCTGATTTTTGAAAAATGCATTTCTACCAGAATTGAAAATAATTATCTAGTCTTTATCTTCCCGTCAGATGCACCTTGTAAAAGAGGTAACAATGGTTAAAATCCAGATAATACTAAAAAATACGGATTACAAGAAAAACATCACAAATTGTGCACTTTAAGTACTAAGAATTAATTAGATACTGTTGATTCTTCATCCTCCAAACAGGCGTCACAAATGATTTTTCTTCTGTTATTCACCAAAAATGTCCTCCAAAAGGTTTTACTAAGGGAATTTTTCCAGGGTAGTTGAGCCGGTCTGAAATATTTCAGGAAGTTCCTACGCCCCTAGACACTGGACATTTCCATTACTTTCCAGTTCATTCCATAAGTTTTTAGTGAACATAAGAAAAATCCCATAAGTTCCTTTTCCCCTTCTTGCATTTCATTCACGGTTGTTAACATAGAGAGAGATAAAAAAACTGCTAATGTTACAAGGGGGTTGTCCTTGAATACCAGTTATAAATTTTAGTTATGGTCAGAAATCGCCAAATGTCGCTAAGCCCGCGACGCCTAGCGATTTCTCGCCCAATGTGGCACAAACCAGGAAAAACAACTTACAGGTAAAGTTACAACAAAACAACGATAATTTTCAAAGATCAATGGACTAAACAGCAAATGAAACAAAACAATATAACAATAACCACTATTTTCAAGATTTGTAACAATACGTATTCAAGATGCGTTAGCAGTGGACGCCTGTTAGTAGGATCAGCGGCTAATTGCATCAGGCGCTTTAATGAATCAAACCGTCGAAAACAGAACTAAGTCCAGCTTTATAAAATTAGCCGCTTAATTATATCAAAAAGGTTAAGAACAAACGTGTTTCAAAAAGCAGCTGCCACTGTATCTGGAATTCTTTCATTGATATTAACATGACAAAGTACTTTTTAGCATACTTTCCGTTAAAGTATAAGACAGACGAAAAAAGCAATAAAAGTGGCTTAATGCATCTTAAAAATGTACTTAAGTCCAAAAAGTAGTCAAAAAGAAATTAATATTTTTTAAAAATACGGAAAAGTTAAAAATTGTAAAGTAGGGTTTTGAGATGGGGGATTTTGTGTGCCTGTCTGTCTCCCTAATAACTTTTGAATGTGAACAAACTTTTTTTGTTCGAAAGATCTTGGCGAGGACACTTCATTCCCATATTTAAATTTTCGATTTGAATAAATTTTTGTTCAACATTGAACAGTTCAAACCACATGTCCCCAGGAACAGTAGCGTAGTTATGGAGACCCGCGCCCGTGGCGAACTTGAAAAATTGCGCCCCCCCCCCCCTCCCCTAGAGGTCGCTCTGATGTGAGTTCATTGTGACCTCCAAAAATTTCCTTTCTCCAAAAATTTATTTATTTATTTGAAAAATTTGCAGACAATATTGCAACCTTTTTTTTCGTTTTCTTTCTTTCAGCATTTTCAACAATGCTCATCAGTGTTCCCTCTCATTTTATGTGTGCATGATACGTCTGCTTGTTCGTATTATTGGGTAAAATTCAAGCTTTATTTTTTACAATTTTTTGGTACAATTAAGAGAATTTTTGTCTTTCCGACAATGTTAGTTCAGGTCGTTCTTACCTTTCCCCATCATTTCACATAAATTCAAAAAACAAATAATTCTTGCAATTCGTTATTGAGCATACTGTGTTTTTTCCCACAACAGCTTTCATTTTAAATAGAATTTGTTTAAAGCACTAGAAGAATGTATGAAATAAACACAATTCGTGCATTTTAAATAAAAAATCAAAGCATTGATTCTATTGTAATAAGGAAAGCAAAGAAAATATAAAAAGCATAATTAATCTGAAATTGGCTTTAAAAATACGACTCCTTTTCATGCAGGTAAAATTAAAAAAATCACTATTTTAGGCCTCCGATTACTTTTTATGAATAAACACTTTTCATTCTAAGTATTTAAAATTTTCCAGAAACCCACCGTTTTTTTATACTACAGTTGACGCTCGATATAACGACCGTCTCCGTCCTACAGAAAACGGTCTTTATAACGAGTGGTCGCTATAAGAGGTAGAACATAGAGTATATTGGGATACAGTAGGGGTTTTTCTCACCGGTCGTTATATTGGGATGGTCTTTATAACGTGTGGTCGTTATAACGAGCGTCGACTGTAATAATATCTATGAGAGGAGTTAGGAAAGGGGCAATTGTTCCTTCCCTGGCTTTAAGAAAGTACCAAATGTGTTTTCTTATTTACTTTTTTTAATACAGGACGATTTTAAAGCATAACTTATATTTTAAATTCAATGCGAACAATTATTTTCTGCAAGAAAAAACCCCCAAAAAAAATCTATCACTCCACAAATTATTGAAATTTATTTATTTATTTTCATATAAGTCTTTAAAAATGAGAATCAAGGCAAAAACGCTTGTCCATTTCCAATTTTCGCAAGTTCAACTATTTTTTTCCTGGTCAAAAAAAGTAAATGCAACATATTATTTTTATATATTGACTATTAGTATATGGTATTCATAATAAATTTTGACAATAGTAATTTTATTTTAATAAGAAATGTATGAATGTATTTTTTCCGGAAGTTTTTGTCAAGTCCGTTACCCTAAGATTATTTTAGCTAAAAAAGTTATTTATTGAAGTCCAAAGATGGTAACACGTATTCAGTTAACTTAACAAATTAGTGACGTAACTATTTTGTACCATTTTGTTTCCCTGAGTCGAGAAGTATTGCTGTGGCGTTTCGCACAAAATTTCTTCCAGGTGCGTATTTTTATTTTTTGTCAAGTCCGTTACCAAAGATTTTAGTATTAATTTTTACTTTTTCTCAACTTTTACCCCTAAATATTGTTTATTATACAACTCTAAGAAAATGCATATTGTTGTTCTATTTTTAAATTCGACAACCTAGCCATAATTTGACATTTTGGTTGAAATTGTCAAGTCCGTTACTGTCAAATCTGTTACCATACAGTTTTTAATCAATATTTTAACAATCACGAACATCCCCAAGTAGCATCAACTCATCGGATTTTGCTCGGCCGATCAACAAACTCCTCGTAAACTGATCCTGTAACGCACGATGACATCGTTCCGATAAGTATCCGAGCACGGTTTTCGATGAGCTACTTTTCATCGGAAATCGATATCCTTCCGATCAACTTTCCCGATGAAAATAAGATGAGCGATATTCCATCGGAAAACGATATCTTTCCGATCAAGTTTCCCGATGAAATTCCTCGGCACGGGACTGTTCTGCTCGTAAATTGCTCCAAATCTCATCGTATTCTCATCGGATTTTGCTGCTCGGATTCTGCTCGGCCGATGAGACATATTGGATCATTGGCCGATGAGAATTTCATCGGATTTCGATGAATGGCCGATCATCGGCCGATGAGATGCTGCTGCTAGGGTCGGTTTAAGCTTCAAGGAAGCAAGTAGTTTCATATTAAATTGGTTCTAGGCGCTATGACAGTTCAAAGATGAGAATTTATATTGGTATTTTGTATGGTAACGGACGACAATTTTCCTTGCAACTTAAAGTTTTACTACAGCATTTGAATACTTAATTATTCATCAAAGTGTACAACCAATTACTTTTTCACACACCTAAAGTATGTGACTAAACATCTGTTAGTGTTTCTAAAAGAAAATAGCAAGTTAAAAAAATTACTTAAAAATTTTGAAATGTAAGCATATGGTGAAAATTGCCCGTATACAAACATGGGCCAACAATAGGAGAGGTAATTAGCGGGTATCACAACGATGGTGCTCGAATTGAGAATGATTTTAAAAAACGGCACACAAATATACGGTTAGCGCGTATATTTGTATGCCGTTTTAAAAAAGTGGCTCTCCCCCTGAAGTAGCGTAGAGTACACGCATCTTCCCTCAACATTCACTTGGCATTTCCTAGTTCAGAAAATACATGAGAAACAGTAACTATTTTTATTTATTTTCACAATAGAAAGAGCTCAAAACATATTGCACTGGCGTGATTGCAAATCGAGTTCAATCCCTCTTAGTTATACCAAAACTGTAATGAGTATAAAGAACAAAGTAGTGCTAGTTTATAGAAGTATAAGTACTTCATCAAAGTACATATAAAATTAGAAAATTTCTAAAATATGATATCGAAACTCACTAAAAAAAAAGATTTATTTATCTATTTTTTTAACATAGTATTTAACCTTTTATACTGAGCCATCGAAGCAAAAACAATGTTTGAAAACGTTACACGCTCAAAATCACCCACCGCAGTACTTGTGTTACTCATTTTTGGAATCTTCATTTGATGTAGGCTCTTGGTACAAATTTCTACAATCGAGAAATTTGCAATAGTCGTTTTTTAGAAACCTCCCCCTCCTATTTTTGAGAAATACATATTATTCTCCCGCTAGTTTTCGCCACAGAAAAATTGTTACTAACAGGAGTTATTTTCTGATGACATCATAAAATCGCATTCCAAAAATCTGTATCCGAAATGTTTGCAACAAAAGCTCGACGAATTTTAAAATAGTAGAGCGTTATTTCCAATGTATAGTATATAATTGATAAGTTGAAGTGATATCTCCCCCCCCCCCCCTGAAAAAAAAAAAAAAGAAGAAAGAAAAAACGGCTTTAAAGAAGCGGAGAGAAAAGGATTGTTTCTATCTCTTTTAAGTGGATAAGACCGGCCGATTTCAGATCAGCCTATCATGCAGACTTCAGTCCCCATATAACTAAATTCTATCCTACCAGATAGACTTAAGCTAACATCATTGTATCGAACCGAAATCTACCAAAGCAAAGTTGCACATTTTACATGATTTGTGTTGTAGCATGGGAGCGCAGTTTGCGCTGCTCGGGGTATCTATCAAATTTTCATCTTTTAGCCTGTTTCGACTTGACCAATTTTTTTTATTTTAATCGGTCAAAATGCCGCCCCCCTGGCTGCTGCGCCCGTGGCAAGAGCCACTCCTGCCAACCCCTAGCTACGCCACTGCCCAGGAAAGATTAACAATATGTACTTATTTTTCATTTTGTTTTAAATACTCCATTTTGTCTTGACGTATAAAGTAACGGTATAAGGTATGTGCGTACTGCGTATGATCGTATTTTATCAATCGGCACATTTCGAAATTTCATTCGTACATTGAGAATTTTACCCCTCCCAAAAATTTAAGCTCGGTGTGCCCCTTACTTCAATCTTAGTTGCTTCTAAAAGGTTCATTAACCCCGTGAACAAGATAAGAGCTGTCACTTGTCTATTAAATGCCCATTAAACTATTACGCATACAAAATCAAATTCTTGCGCAGTAAAATCTTAATGCCGCAATCAGTGTCAAAATTAACGAACTTTTCTCAGACATGTTTTTAATGCCCTCTTGATAATTCGAGTAATCGCGACTGAGATCAAACGGCCAGGTCAATGCCGTTCACGGAGAGAACGCACTGTTGCTTCGTTTCCAACAGAATCATCTGTCAATGTTGTTATCAAAAGGGACACAGAAATATGTCACTTCGGGTTGAGTAAGGACACAAAGTTATACTCGGTTACTTTAAAATAAGCGTATCAAGTTTAGAAATTTTTCGTCGTCCCCGTGGAAACTGTACGAAAGGAAACAGCTCCACTCTTTTTTATGCACTGCTGTTGAGGCATTTCATTTATTCTATGCTTATCGAATGAGGCTTACGCCCCCCCCCCCCCCCCCCCATGTCTCATTTATTTCTCAACGTTTTCTAAGAAATCTAGTCATACATTAATACAACAAAAAATTCTTAGAAAATGTTGTGCTTCTTAAGGTTGGTTTTTCAATAGAATATTAGTTTAAGCTCGAAGCAATTTTAACCGTTTGCATTTAGCCATTGTTGCAAAAGCAAAGTGGGGAAAAGTCCATAGCGCCGTAACTATGACAACCATCAGGGGAAATGTGCGGAGAGGGAGAAATTAATTTTACTTTGAGCCGCCAGCTCTCGTTACACAGGTTATAGTTTTGGAAAAACTTTTAATTCAGTAACAAGCATGGTTGTCAGAGGTCCCGGATTTTACGGGACTGTCCCGTTTTTTGAAACTGTCCCGCGTCCTGGAGAACCTTGATACGGGACGGCTAAAGTGCCGTATTCTACCTAGGAGCAAAATTTACAAAACGAAACATTATTTTAAGAAAAAAATAGTTAACAAAAAATGTGGAGTTAGCAGACGATTGATTGAATCGTGCTCATCTGTTCTGAAGCAGATTAGTGTTCTTACCAGTTAGGGCAGAAATCATTGTGACAATTCATTCAACAAAAGGTGTAGGTCAATGTAAAAGTGATAAAGATCCTTGTAAAGGATTAACTATGCCTTGTTATATACTAGCGGTACCCGTACGGCTTTGCCCGTGGTATAAAATTAAAAATTCATTTGTGGAAAATTTGATATAGGGTCATTCCACGTCAAGTGATCTAAAATCTGAAAAAAAATTTACCTTACATTTTTGGATTTTTTTCTTTTTTGGCTCATCAATTGTACCCCTTGAGGTAATCAAAAGTCTCAATTTTTAGATTTTTATCTCTATTATTTTTTCATTTATGAGACTTTGAACTTTGGAAAAACCCTCGTTTTTTCATAAATAAGAGAACATAAAAGGGACCATAACTCGGCACCAAATATAGATAGAACGATTTGGTAAATGGCATTTTAAAGAACGTTAGTTGCTACTTAATCTGATATGCAACATGACTAATTTGACAATAATTTCCTTTTTAAAAAAATGAAATTTAAATTTCAAATTTAAATTTCTCGAAAAACATATAATGAATTTTTTTGAAAAAATTCTCAAAAATTTTTGTGTATTTTATCTATGTTTGTACAAATTTTTAGATTCGGATCTCAATAGGATCATATTTTTTTGAATTTTTGAATAAAACTGTATAGGAAAAAATGATATTTTTTAGATTCTATTTATTTAAATACTAAGTTATCTTGCTTGTGATGGTCTAAAAAGTAGTAAACAAACATGAATATGTTTAAAGTGAGCTGGCATGAGCTTATAGATTTGTCAGGTTCACCCCCTCCCCCCTTCCTTCCCTGCACAACCACTTTTTTTTAATTCAAAACTGTTCAAAATGTTAAAAAAAAAAAAAAAAAACTCTTTGATACAAAATGAATAGTAAACTTATTTAAAGTTGATAAATGGGTTTCCTTATAACTAGACGAAGTATCCCCCTCCCCACCCAAATATACCATTCACACTATACTAATATGACATCTCATCTAGGGATTGAATTGAGGATTATTTTCACTCTAGGTATATACGTATATTTTTCAGACGAAGTGTTTCTTTTTCGATCCGAACTTCAAACTGTACTTCCATTTAATATCTGAAATTTAACTTTAGGATTCATTTCATCTTCTACTCCAGCACCAATCTTTAAAATGCTAAATATAATATTTTCCCCTTATTTTACCGTAAATTAATGCAGAGAAATGAACAAAGTATGAAAAATACGTTGATAAAAATTCTGCGTCAAAGGATAAATCCATGCTCACCGTAAAATCACACCCAATTTCATTTCATTTGGCGCCGAAGGCGCGGGAGGGGTTGATGAGAATATATGCAGAGTCCCTGTTCTCCAGTACGCATTTAGTCCAGTTGGTTTTGACTTTCACTTCACTTGACACTCCAAGGTTCCCCCCGTACATACCACAACTCGTGGTTTAACCGGGATGGGGCCTTGAAGAGCGCTCTGTTCATTTTTGAACAGACCCAAGGGCCGAGCAGACCCTTGACCCAGCATCCCCCTGAGGTATCGTTTCACTTGAAGGATTTTATGACCACGAACATTTTTAACGTCCCCCAGCCACCATTTATGAAGACTGTGGATCTTTGATCAGCTGGGCTTCCTCTATATGATCGGCCGGGACCCTCCGGTTACGAGTCCGACGACTTACCGATCGGACTACAAAATCCAAAACTTTATCTAAATACAAAATTTTATCAAAATCGTTTGAGCCGTTTTCGAGATCCGAAACATATATATGCAAGAATGCTCGTCTAAAGACGTATCGTAATTTTGTTTCGAAACTTAATATTTTAAGAATGAGTTTCATATTATTGATTTTTTACCTGAAATATCTTACTAAAAACTCTTGAGGAGGAAAAAAAGTATTTTAAAACTAACTATAACACTTTTATACTCAATTTTGAAATCGCACTTGAAAAGTAAAGTAATCTGAAATAAAAGCTTCTCAAAATTTCAATGAAGGCACAAAAAAACGGGGGTTTTTGTGAAAACTCGCGTTTTTACAGAAAAAACGCCGACATAGATGAACTCAGAAACCAAATCCGCGAAGGCTTCCAACAAACTAATTTAGTATTTAGTGCATCATCTCAACTCTCTGTCGATAGCTAGAATTGCGTGTATCATTTCCACTTTTCGCATTAAATTTTCAAGGCTTTTCTCAAGTCAAATTAAAATGTAATTTTTTTTCAGCTTCATGGTTAATATCCAGACTTTTACATAAACATTGGAAACGCTCGCGCGCCCGCTTTCTAACGAGCTTTTACCATGATTTGTATTTTAAAACATTTTGTAGTCTTATTGTTAGTTGTTAGTAGAATATTTATCCTTAAGCAATGTGTTTTTATTGTGCTTTGAAACGTGCAAATATTATTTTGTAGAATAAATTGTATTCCTTTATTAGTAAATTGTTCACTGCATCAATTATTTTCGCGAGTTTTGTAAACATGTGTTTTACAGTATCGGTAACGTAATCGCTTGAAGAGATTGGCAATTAATAAATGGATTAGGTTCATTATTTTCCAATTTAATGGAGCTTTAAATATAACTTAACGGCATTTCTTAAATTTGTTTGTGTTGATTGGCCACTTTCTCGGGGTACGTACAATTGGCAGTTACTTAGTATCCAATCAAACAGGAATTTTGCCAAATTTGTTACAAGAAGATTTTAATAACTGAGATTCTCGGCGATTTTTTCAACTGACAGCACCAGTTTTTGTGATAAAGACTACGTAATAATACTTTACTTCTCACACGACGTAACCAAAATAAAACGATTATTGTCTGATATTTATCGACTGTGGCAAAATCTTAGTCATCGATATAATACTCCCACATTTGAAAAGTTCAGTTTTTTTTTCTTTTGTTGACCGATTCCGTATGTATCCATTAAAAACCTTTTTAAAATTATGTCAAAACGTGAAGTAATCCGCATACTAAATTAATAAAACCCTTAAACAAGACTAAAATTACCATTAAGTTGCGTTTTTGCACAAATAATTGTCAAATGTTCCCAGGGCCGTCGCGAAGCAAGTTCGGTTGGGGGGGTGTTAAGATTAAATTTGCCGACTGACTCCCAACGTTTTGCCGACTTATATGAGTGAATTTTGATCCGTGATTTTCAAACCAATGGGCTCCATAAGGCGAGTAAATTGAGGGTGTTAAGTTTCAGAAAAAAAAATGTAACTTTAAAAAAAAAAAAGTCATGATGCATTATGAATGCACATCAATTTCACGACATTAACACTGGTTCATCAACCATATTGCTCTGAAAATTTCTAAAAAATATAGGATGATATAACTTCGCTTGCACACCCTAGCTTATAAGAGTGTGCAGAGTTGTCGGGCGTCATTTTAGACGTTAACCCTCTGACTGCTCAATTTTCTTAACGAAGTCTTTAAAAATATGCATATTTTTTTATGTATGAAAAACCAATATAAAACTTGTGTACTAACTTTACACATATTGCGTTAGAAACTATCCTTAATATGATAAATCTTGCTACAAGGTACAAGAAAAGTTCTACCTTCATGTTCTTTACATCGAATTTGAGCAACAATACTATTTTTTTTTCCAATTTTTGAGCAATAAAAACCACACTTTCGATGAAATCCTTTCTTTACTAAATTAGGAGGTCGAGCTTGTACCGACGGAGGCCGTGCGGTCTGTGCAAATGCTTCAGAAAATTTATTGCTGACATTTAAACGATGGAATTGCGGAATAAGGTTTTAAATTACGTTGTGCACGCGAAAATCGCGGGATGAGCAAATTTTGTTACTTCTTCGTTGCCCGTGGAAATCGCGGGATAAGCAACCAGAGGGTTAAAAAAAAAAGCTTTTTTTTGTTAAGACGCAATTTCAAGTTTCTGTAAGGAGCATTAGGAACTTGTTTGATTTGTGGACGCTCTTCGACTAAGTTTAGAAATAGAAGCTTTTAAAACGCATTTTTATTATACATGGAAAGTTTTTTTGTATTGACGTCTTAAAACGCAATTTCAGACTACATGCTGACACGTTAGGGGAGGAGGTGGTTGCTCTCTTCCGGATGTGTTTGTGTGTGTGTGTGCGTATTATTATTTTTTAAATTAAGCGATGACAAATCGCTATATATTTCATTTTTGGACCTCAAATTGAAAGTAGTTTCTCTTTCAAATTGGCAGTTTTCCAGGCTTCTAGATCACCATTTTTTTGCCTTGCTAATCCATCACACAGGATTTCTTATGCTAATCGTAGTGGCGCCATCTTTTAATTTACTTGGCAATGGATTTGGCTAGCACCAATTTGGCTAACATTACAAAAAATGCCTAAATGTGCATTTATGTTGCCAATTTGGAAAATTTGTCTGTGGGCCTGTGGAAAGAATTGGATTTCAGCACCTCCTACACTATTGAAGATTGGCCAAACGGCGTTTTTAAAATATTCCGAAATAACCCTGATTATATCGGGAATACAAGAAAATCTGCTTTATTACTATTAGCTGAGTGAGGGATTCCTTGAACAAATTAAAAAAAAAATCGTTACAGAAAAGTATTAAAACATATTACTTGGAGGAACGTTTTTTTTTTTACTTTTGTTTTTCTGGGGGCTTAGTCCCCCTAAATGTAAAATTCTAACTCCGTTCATGCCCTGAATCTGACACGAGTTTTTATTTTCAATTTCCTGTATTTTTTTTATTACTGAATTAAACAGCAAAATAGTTAGAATACAGCCGACTTTTGTACATTTCGAACTCGGCAGAAATAAAACTTATTGAATAAGAATTATTTAAGTTTCTTAGCTATCTCAACCCTTTGTTATCGGAAGAAAATAGAAAATTAAAAATTTCATAAAACGACCCTTTTGGGGCACAAATAAATACCAGGGGAATGTGGGGCAAAGTGAAATGATAAAATATTTTCAGTTTGCAGCACCACTTATCAAGCAATCTTTTAACTGAGTTGATTCCTGACAAGAAATAAGTACTTCTAAAGATAAACAAAAAAAAAAAATAAAAGGGGTTATTTTCGAAATTAGATACGCCTTTTGTAATATTCGTGGTTTTTCAAAAAAATTTTTCGTTGTTATAAAATGAAAAAATTCTTGTAATTATAGTTTTGAGTACTGGTTGAGGTCTCCTAATGTCCAGTGCAGTACTAATTTAGTTCATGTTTAAAGTGCACGTCGGGCAAAGTGGATGGGACAAACTGAAATAGTAGTTCATTTCGTTTTCTTAGGCATTCATTTATGAAATCACGAAAATATTTTCTCATTTATTAATTTATTCATTTACACTCTAAAAGTAATTACTCGCTTATTTTAGCATCCATTCATTTATTTTCTCATTCATTCTCTATTTTATTCAGTTATTTACTAGGTGACCCGTGCGGAATTTCGCAAAAAAAAAAAAAAAAAAAAACTTTAAACTTAAAATTTAATACGACAATTTTTATTGGCTTCATTTGCACAACATCGCCATCTACTACCGTCGTTCTGACAACTTTTCAAAGAGATCAAAGACACGTTTACTTTTACAACTACTACAAAAGTGATACCCTATATTAAAATCAAATACCCAAGGCTACCACTAAACTAAATACTAACGTTATCGCAAAACTACCATAGTATTTTGAAACAATAAAAGTTACAATTAAGGTTTACCGAGCTAAGCCTTGGCTTGAAATGTCGCATTTAAAATTGATTTGAACAACAGTGGTAAAACGATTTTAACCGTTGAGCAAAAAATTTAACTTTTTCAAACTTCAATCGCTTATAAGTCGCTTAAACGTGGATTTTCGAGATTGTCGTTACGCGGCGCTAGCGGAGAAACGTTCTAAAGAACGCATTTTTTTTAATCTTTCGAATGAAATCAAAATGGAGACGATACGACAATTATTTCGCTAGATAGAGTCAATTTTGTGCCCAAAAATTGAAGCTCGAATAAAAAACGAACCGACACTTTTTAGAGGGTGGGTCTAATTTTCGTCAATAGCCCGCGGGATAAGCTTCAAAATCATAAATTTTCATGCAATTCGATAAAGAAATGAGCGAGTTTCGACCGGGTATAGGATTCGGCTTAGAGAAATAATATATGGAGATTTTTCTCATACATTAATTAATTAATTCACTTTTTTATACAATCGTTTATTTTTCACTAGCAATTTTTTTTTCGTTTATTTACCCATTCATTTGACGAAAATTACTGTTAATTACTGCATAGGAAGTTTTACTTATTTATTTTTTTATTTTTCCATAGCATAGCAGCGGCTTGAAGGAGCTGATCACGTTCTACACAAATCTGCTATATCTTAGCCTTAAACTGAAGCTAAGCACAATAAATAATTTTCTACTAAACGTATAAGTAGCTCATCATCTCATCTCTAATTTAAAAGAAAACATATTTCATAAGAATATTTACAATTACGTAAAAAAAATATATTTCTATAATTATTCCCATCAAACACAAACGACAAGTCAATTTTAGTTGGACAAAGTTCAACCTCTTAGTACTCATTAAATATCCGAGCACCTACAAATTCTGCAATCCAAAGAAATCGATCAATTATCATCAGGTTTCTTATTTCAAAACATACCTCAAAAATCTAACTCCTTGACGCTCGACTTGTTTTTCTTTCTTCTTTGTGGTGATGAAAGTGGAAGTATGCAAATGAATTTGTGAAGGGTAATCCGGAAAGCGGAAAAGCAAGTTGATCTAGCCGATTCCTCTTTTCTTTCTTTCTTTCTTTGCTTTTGTCTCTTTTCGCGCCAAAAGGAGGAGGAAAAAGTCCTCTAGCGACACCACCGAAATCTCTAGGCCCCGGGACGCTTCCATGGACGCGTCCCCCGAACAACGAATGAATCATGCAATGAAGATGAAAGAATCAGCTAAGATCCCAAGACCCCCCCCCCCCCCCGACCAAAAAGATTCACTTTTACTGACCAGACAAAGAACAGAGCAAAAGCGAAGCGTCCGTTGTCACCATTCGATTACTTTCGACGATCTTTACTTTCTTTTTCTTTTCACATTTTCGTTCAACTTCAATGTAAGATATTTAGGAAATTGCGATCTGAGTTAATTTATTAAATATTCCTATTAAAAGCTTATGCATGCTTTGGCATGGATTAAAAAAAAAAAAATTCTATGGAAGTTCCTGCCCAGGTAACGAGCCCTGGGTGTCCGTGAAACAAATAGAGCCTGTTCTCACCCGAAAAATTTCCAAAATTACAGGCCTAAGGTAATTTTGGTCTCCCTTTGGTAGGTCTTTAAACAATCAAATATAGCCTAAAACTGCATTTTTAGGACTTTTATTTCGAAAAAAATTGCCAAATATCCTATATTTTTGCCCCCAAATGGCACTTTGATCCCTCCTTTCCATAATAACAACCCACTCCTCAATTATAATATAGATCTGCCCCTGAGAACTGCCGACACGTATTTTACCATTCGGCAAAATGAGATGATTTCCTTCCATCACATTAATTTGAGTTCGGCCCATCCCTCGGTATAATGTTGGCAAAATGAGACTTAGTTGAAGTAACTACCGGCAAGTTCAGATTGCAGTAAAAGAATAAGTCGCTGAAATGATTTATCTTCTTTCAAATGAACTGAACAGTTGTCTACGATCATCACATGATTCAAACGGTACATGTTTTTATTTTTTCCTTTTTTATTAGCCTACTTTCCCGTTAAAAATAAAAGAAAGACGAAAAAAGTATTAAAAGTGGCTTAATGCATCTAAAAAATATCGCCAAGTCCAAAAAATATCGCCAAGTGAAAAAAAATATCGCCAAGTCCAAAAAATATCGCCAAGTTAAAAAAATAAAAAGGTAAAATGAATATCGAAAAATTAAAAATTTGAAAGTAGGGTATTGAGATGGGGAATTTGTGTGTCTGTCGGTCGGTCGGTCTGTCTGTCCCCCCCTAATAACTTTTGAATGAACATTCCGATTTGGACAAACTTTTTTTTGTTGGAAAGATCTCGGCGAGTACAGCTCATTCCCATATTTGATTTTTCGATTTGAACAATTTTTGGTGCAACTTTAAACCGTTCAAACAACCTGGCCCGCGATATTAACTTTTTAGTTAACAGTCCGATTTGAACAAACTTTTTTTTGTTCGAAAGATCTTTTCAAGGGTACTTCATTCCCGTATCTACATTTTCGATTTGAACAATTTTTCGTTCAACATTGAACCGTTCAAACAAGCTGTCACCCCTAATAACTTTTGAGTGAACAGTCTGATTTAAACAATTTTTTTTTTGTTCGAAGCATTTCGGCAAGGACACTTAATTACCGTATTTAAATTTTAAATTTGAACATTTTTGGTTCAACATTGAACCGTTCAAGCAACCTTTTCCCACCTAATAACTTTTAAGTGAACCGTCCGAATTGAATAAACTTTTTTTTGTTCGAAAGATCTTATCAAGAATACTTCATTCCCGTTTTTAAATTTTCAATTTGAACAATTTTTCGTTCAACATTGAACCGTTCAAATAAGCTCTCACCCCTAATAACTTTTGAGTGAACAGTCTGATTTAAACAAACTTTTTTTTGTTCGAAAGATCTCGGCAAGGATACTTCATTACCGTATTTAAATTTTCAATTTGAACATTTTTTCGTTCAACATTGAACCGTTCAAGCAACCTTTCTCCACCTAATAACTTTTAAATGAACCGTCAGAATTGAATAAACTTTTTTTGTTCGAAAGATCTCGTAGAGACTCATTCCCATATTTCACTTTTCAATTTGAACCATTTTTCGTTCAATGATGAACAGTTCAGAAAAAAATTTAACATGAGCGCCTACTGGAAAATTTAAATTGAATGTTGATTCTGAACTTCAAGGCGGATTTCCTTCAAACTAACTTTGTAAGAAAATGATTTTGATAAATAATGTATTGTAAAGTACTTTTCTGAATAATCTTCTGTGAGGACTCTGATTCCGACTCCGACTCCGCAAACATGGCGGAAATGCAGGCTCAGAAAAAAATGACTGACTGGGCAGACGATTTTTTGTTTATTTATTTATTTGTTTTGTTTAATTTGGCTGCGTTCAGAGTATTCGCCCGGGCGTTTAAGCCGTGACGTCATAAATAGCTGCCCGAGCCGAGCCCGGGAAGTTGTGGTCTGGACAGCACTTGTGCCTTTCGGGAAGAAACAAAATGGCGGACACAACAGCAGAAAGTTATACGCGGCGGTCAATGCAGGAACAATCCTGCATTCGCTCCTATATTTCGGCCCAAAATGATACCATTCTTAACCTTGGCGGCAATTATTGTTCATCTACCGTCATGGTTCAGCGTGGGATCGAAATGACTTATCGAATTTAATGAGAAATACGTTATTTCAAGTGAAGGAATTTACGATGAAATAGGCCTAACAGTAAGTAAAGAATTTCATCGATCTCGCTTATCTGACAGGATTGTTCCAGCAATGACCGATTCTCAAGGAAATATATCCTTTCAGATTCATCACAGCAGATAGCGTGCGTATTTTTGACCCCATTGTGTGTGTATTTTCAAGATTTTGTTTTAGTCACTCTTCGTAAATCCTAGCAGACGAAAGTGCAATAAATTTCAGCCAATGAGCATCTTCCTTTGCTAAGCGCCCAAACACGTGACTTATCTGCCCAGCTAAATTTCCTGGGCTGCTTGTGCTTGAGCCCGGGAAGCTCGGGCGTCTACTCTGGACAGCATTTGGGAAGTTCGGGCGTTCCAAATGGCAGCTCTGAACGCTTTGGGAAGAACCCGGGAAGCTCGGGCGTGTACTCTGAACGCGCCCTTATTATTATTATGATTTTTTTTGGCAGGCGATATTTTTTTTTTTTTTTTTGTTAACAAAAATTTTTCATTCACGAGAGCATTTTATTCTTTATTTATATTTAACAACTGGCAACGGATTAAAAATGAAATTCAAGACATTTTATTAACGAACGAGTTTTTTTTTTTTCTTTCTTTGATAAAATGTGTTTTGAAGTTCTTTGTACTTTTATTTTATTTATTTTTTTTTCTTTTGAAAACGATTGTGGAATTTTTCTACGGAAGAACTATAACAGTTACATTCTTTAAAAGGTGCGACAAAACTTAATTGACTCGTTTATTTAATTTTTACGTGTTTATTTCATCTGATGAGAGGGGTATATTTTGCTTTTAGAAATCAGCTTTAAGTGCTATAGAGGTATGTTTGACATAATTTTCAGTTTCAGATAATCAAGAGAATATTGATCAGATGCTACAATGCCGATGTCGGTGTACGGGAAAGTAGGCTCGTTTAGTTCTTGACAGAACTTCTTGTTAAAAGTGAAAATGTAAACATGGCTCTCAAAAAAAAAGCTACTTATTACTTAACTCAAAAATTTTGAATTCAGAATCAAAGCAAAAATGCCGACTTTAGAACCGAATTCACTAAGTGAACACTTATTATGTCGGCAAAATGAGCAGTCGGCAAATAAGCATTCGGTGAGCAGTTTAAAACGTTCTGTGTCTGAGATATGAAATCAACAGAATGAACATGAAGCATTATTACCAAACATGGTATTCTAACAAATTATAAATCTGTGTACATGTGTACTATATAAAAAAGAGGGGAAATGACGCATTTCGTGAATCCCGAATTTGAAAAAGGAAAAATGCCGATTCTAGTGAACCTGACGATTGACGTCGCCGTATAATGAGCCTACTCGATCAAAATGCCCAGGAGATGATACGTTAAAGGGAACAGTCGGTAAAATAATTCCAAATGGTCGAGTAAGTGATTGAGCATTTTTTTAATTAAAAAAGGTTTGGAAAATCTGAAACAAAAAAATTCCGAATTAAACTGATTTTGCCGACTGGAAAAAATTGCTGGAAGGGTGAGACACCCCTCTCACCTCCCCGGTCGCGACGGCCCTGAATGTTCCCATTAATTTCGAAATCATTTAGGACAAAAACATTTAGCGTCATTTTATGGTCAGCAATAGTATCTCAACATTTCATGACTATTTCTCTGTGACAAAAATTAGTGACATTATATTTAATTATTATTATATTGTGTTTTGAGTTCTTTCAGTTCAGGGAAAAAAATAACCAAAGGTGAGTATAAATTGTTTTTCAATATTATTATTGATCCAGGCAGCGCCGGGTATTTTTTCTAAAAATAATATATTTTCATAAAGTAGGGTGGGGAGCAAAATTATCCCAAAACAGTAACCGTAAAATTTGGCAACATTTTAAATCGTCAAAGCTGTGTGTTTTGAGTTCTTTCAGTTCAGGAAAAAAAAAAAAAACTCGAGTATAAATTGTTTCTCAATATTATTACTGACCAGGCAACGCCGGGTATTTTTGCTAGTCATGTTATAACATTTTTTTACTAAAGTTTTTACTAGTATTTTTACTAAAGATATTGAATTTTAATGTGCTTCAGGTTGACTTCTTACAGTTCAGGCAGAAAGATTTAATTCTATGTCTGTTCAATTGCCATCAATATTTTTGTTAATCTCTCATTAAAATTATTTTGCTCGTATTCAAACTTCCTCATTACGTCTCGTAATTTTAAAAATTACATACTAATCATCAGCCATTAGTAAAAACGACTGCGCAATTTGTAACGTAATTACGTAATTTGTGCAGAAGTAATGCATAATTCTTATCTCACAAACTTGATTTATAAACTTTTTAGTTTAATGCTATAATGAAGTTAATAGTACTTATGCATTTACTTATAATCGTTCTCGATTCGGATTTTTTTTTGTTCTATTTTCTTTTTTTTTTTTTTTACTTTTGAATTTTTTCAACTTTTGTCATTGTAATATGACTTTTTCCTGACTGATAATTCGTAAAAATTGAACAAAAATACTTATTTTAACTAATTTTTTTGACGTAATCCATTTTTCCCCTAAGTCTTTGGCTACAGTTTTAATAAGCTGCTATTTACTATTTTTTGCTTTAACTATGTTTTCATACTGCCCTATACCCTATTTAAAGCAGGTGATTGCATCACGCTGTCACTCTTCCTGTACCCATCCCGCTAAGGTCAATTTAAACAATAAATAGATAGCCAAAGCATTAAAAAACGAGAAAAAACACTGTTATCGGGGACTGTTATCGGCAGTAAAACACAAAGTAAAAAAATGGTCCTTTTTGCAACCTGAGTTACCCAGCAGAATCCAAAAGGGGCCTGTAACAGCTTACGACCCCGTAAGTCGCCCTGGTAGTAACTAGTAACTGAAAAAAAAGGAAAAACGTGAATGAATTGTATGTAGACTGTAGAGTTCATCGAAAAATTTAGAGCGAATTTTTCTGTTACGGGAGAAGGGAGAGGAGAAGGCTTCGGCCTGAAATCCTTAATCCTGCCCCAGGGGTGGCGCTAGGTGGGGGAGGGGAGGGGGGAGGGGCCGCTTTTTAGAACAGTTCGTTTTTAAAGCTTTATATAAAAGTTTTAACACAAAAGAATTTTAACTTATTGACTGATTTTATCTCGGACGTTAGAAATGAACAAAAGTCTACTATTATTTTCTAAAGTAATACTTTACTTTTTTAGTGATTGTTTAAAAATAAAATCGTACTAAAAGGAAAAAGGGTCACCCACCTTTTATTTAAATTTGAAGCAAGTTAATCTGAAACAGCGGTTCTCGACCTTTTTTGACCAGCGGACCGTCAAGAGCTTTTGAACAAGACCCGGGTCGGTGAGGTTCTTCTTTTCTTGTCTTTTTCTCCTTTTTTTTTTTTTTTTTGTGGGGAGGGGGGGGGGTGGTAGGGTCTTTCATTTGCGGATCTTTTAAATATGTTTTTTTTTTTTCGACTTAAAGGGAAAAAAAATCGACAAGAGGGCCATTAAATACTAGTGAAAAAATTTTCTGAATGGCTGCAGTTTTTTCTCTTTTTACTTTCTTCTATATCTAATATATAGAAGAAAGTATTGGTTTCGTGAAAATTTTCGAATGTCGAATTTTGACGGATTTGCACGTTTTGAGGTGCGCTGAGTCCATTTCGACCATTTTTGGAAAATGTCTGTCTGTGTGTGTGTGTGTGTGTGTGTGTGTGTGTCTGTCTGTGTGTGAGTCTGTATGTGTGTGACCAGTTTTTGTGGCCGCGATAGAGCAAAAACTACTGCATGAAATCGAACAAAAATTTTTGCACATATGTACCACCATGTGAACTGGTGCACCTGACTTTGTTTAGCGAATTCCTCCAAGGGGGGTGGAGCAATCGCACGTGTTCTGCGCGGGAGTGAGTGCTATATCTCAGGAAGTAACCGGCGGAATCAAACGAAAATTGGTCCATAGGTAGACCCTACTGAGTACAGGTGCTGATTCAATTTGTTTGTCAATATCTCCAAGGGGGGTGGAGCAATCGCACGTGTTCTGCGCGGGGGTGATTGCTATATCTCAGGAAGTAACCGGCGGAATCAAACGAAAATTGGTCCATAGGTAGACCCTATTGAGTACAGGTGCTGATTCAATTTGTTTGTCAATATCTCCAAGGGAGGTGGAGCAATCGCACGTGTTCTGCGCGGGGGTGACTGCTATATCTCAGGAAGTAACCGGCGGAATCAAACGAAAATTGGTCCATAGGTAGACCCTATTGAGTACAGGTGCTGATTCAATTTGTGTGTCAATATCTCAAAGGGGGTGGAGCAATCAAAAGTGCTTATTTTGTCATTGCACCTACTGTATCTCGGGAAATATTGCTGCGATTTGAATGAAATTTGGAATAACACTAACCCAATATGGAAGCAATAATCGATTAAATTTTGGCGCCAATCGCCACAGGGGGAGGATGGGGTGATTTTTGCGCTTAGTCAACAATGCGAAAAATTAATTCATTAAAAAATCGCTTTCACGCTATTTAATTATCAAAACAGTTGAAAACTTTCAATGATTTGAAATTTTTAACTGTTGCCAATTTCTTTTTACTAACAAATAAAATGTTTGCAATTTATCTAAACAAGGCTTTTGCAATGATTTCCAATTTCGCTCATTGATTCTGCATTTGCAGGGTTATTACGATAATTGGGAAATTGGAGCTGTCTCCAATTACTCGGGCGAGTACGTATTTTATTTTGTAACCGGAATTCATAAGATAGATATAGAAGAAAGTTTCGTGACGGCCACGACAGCTAGTTTTTTTACAGAATAATAAAAGTAACAACTAAATTAATTTTATATAAATGAAACCTTACTTAATCTATATACATAAATGACTACTTTTTGTATGTATGTCCGGGGTAATCTTCCAAACTACTATGCCGATTTTAACCATTTTTTCACCGTTGATAGCTACAGTAACAGGGAGCAGGATAAGCTATAATTTATTTCTGAAAAGCTTAGTTTAAAAAAGTTATTATGGAAAATAGTAAATTTCATGTCACTTCCCAACTAAATGATTAAATTTTCAACCCATTGTTGCAAAATTTGGTTGCCTCACAACAACAATATTAATAGTAATCATGATGAAAATTTTGAACCAAGGCTTCTCTGGAGTAAGTATGAAATTTATTGCTTCTTACGATTTTTATATTCATCTATATGCCAACAATCAATACCAGGTTAAATAAAAAGAGAATTGATATTGGCAACAGTTAGAGAATAGAAAATAATTTTTTGGAAAATCACACGGATAAAATAAATAACGCATTGAAGTTTGATCTCACGTTCTTCTTCACACCCAGTTAATCTACCGCATGGTCAAAAAAAAAAAAAAAAACCTTTGAGAAATATGATTCTACTGGGCTTAGTTGAAAGTCATATAGGGTAAGTGCTCCAGTAGTCGGCCATTTTAGAAATCTTTTGTGGATCTTGGCTAGCCTAGAACTTTCAGCTATCAATACAGCAACAAAAACAAGGTAAAACTTTAGAATGAACCTTTCTGATAGTGAATCACTTACTTGTTTCAGAAATTAAAAAAAAAATTAGGTTAAAATCCAAGCTGTTGTCAACACTAGTAAATGCTCCAGTAGTCGGCCACAGAAATACAGTGCTCGGCCACGTTGAATCCAGTAGTCGGCCACTTCATTTTCATTGATCTTATCTGATATAGGGGGTTGAATTAAAAACAAAACAAAACAAAGGGAAACTTACAACGAACTAGACCCGTCATTTGGGGGGGTCAAGAGGGGGGGGGGTCAATTGCGCCCCCCCCCCCGGTTTTGAGAAATCAGTTAATTAATACATAATTGGGAGTGGTGTTTGCTTTCTTCCGATGAAATTGCATTGTGTTTGCACCCTTTGTCCCCCCCCCCTCTAAAAACGTGAAATGACGGGCCTGCAGCGATGCATTATACTTAGTCTGGTCATATTTTTCGTGGTACCTCTGGTACTCAACTGTGTAGATGATCATGTTAGTGTACTTTTTGATACACTATGTGCTTTACTTATTTCTCTTTCAATCTACCATTATTAATTTTAGACAGTACAATTAGCACAGAATTCTCGGGACATTAACGTTTTTATACTTTAGGTGCCTAAAAACAGTTTTATTTTAAAAACTCGCACTAAAAAAGTATTTTTTCTGAATAACGTCTAAAAATATGTCTATATAAAAAAAAGTTAAAAAAAAAAAAGCGTCTGAAGAAAAGAATTTCAGCAGCACTTACTAAAGATGCAAGAAGGGACAAAATAAACGAAGTTTTTTAAATGTACAAAATGTTCTAGCTTAGGAAGTAAAAAAAACAGGAATAGTTTTGTAGTGAACAGCAGTTTTTAGTGATAAATGACCAAAGAATCAAGAAATGAAAAACTGCTTTACTGTTTATGTAAACATAAAGACGTAATAATAGAGTCGACACAATTCATGACCAATAATCACGTCGGCACTTAACTAGTTCACATTCATTAGAACGGAATTTCAACATACGGAACATAAAACTAAAACTGTAGTTTCAGAAATGATTGCTTCCAAAACTGTGCAAGTAAAAATACATTCAAAAATGCGCTGAAAGGAATCTCCATCAAGGCTTCATCTAGTACATAATGTTGCACTGAAGTAAGTTTATTTGTTTTAAACTAATTGAAGTAAGATGAAATAAGGAAGTGAATGGAACTCGGGATGTCATGAAAGTAATCTTACAGTTTTCGACAAGAATATTAGTAAACAAGGAATAACCTTCAAAACAAACCAACATTTAGTTTGCAACAATGTAACCATGTAGTTTTGAAATTAACTCAGCACAATTCTAATCCTCTAGCGAAGAAAACTCAATAAGTCAAACATTTGGGGAGAATCATTAGTGAAAATATACCAACATTTGAAACAATTTTCCGAAATAGAGCACAGGGGTCTTGAACCTTTAGTAAAGCAAAAAGTTAAGCATAATAGCAAAAGAAAGAATCACTACATGCTTGGCACTCATTAAATAACTTGAGCCTATGTGACTATTGAAATTTTGCATCTTATTTCATATAACTGGGGAATGTTTATTAGCTGCCGAATAAGTATCAATAGAAGTCAAATCACTCGTTTCGCCAATTTCATGAGTTTAAGATGAAATTTGATAAGAAAAACTATTAAAACACCATTTGATAATAACCATTAAAACTTATAATCTTTACTCAACGAATGCGTATTAAAAAATCTCTTTTTTAGAATTTTCAATTAAATTTACAACACTAGGAGCAATAAAATGTCGTAATGGTGGTCAAAAGAAGTTAAGACATTCAATTTAATTACTATTTTTCAAGAAAAATAAACTTTGGAAAACGTATTTTTACTCAAAATAGTTAAATTGTAGCTGTATTTTAATAAGTTAATTTAGCTTTAATTTGATGAACCCATATTAAGAATGAAAAGCTACATTAAGCAGAGAATTTTTTAACATAGGGACTAGGCGACACTAATGTCGCCTAGTGAAGAAAATTTGTCGCCTAGAAAATGCAAAACAGAGTCACTGGGCGACATTGTAAAATCTAACATTTGGTCACTTCTAGTTTTCGTAAACGGAATTCTTTCTTTCTCTTTTTTCCCCCTTCCTAAAATCCTCCACCGCTTCTCCTACAGCCTCCAACAAAATGAAACTTCAAGAGACCGGGTAAGTACACTGGCGGAAAAAAAAATCCCAACACCAAGAAAAAATTATTGTAGAGTATTGAAATTTGGGTAATGCAATTGTCTAGTTAACATGTTTAATTGATTAAATGTACAAGATCACTGGCTAATTTAAGCTCAAGAAAATGCTGTGCAAATGTGAAATTATGTTAATTTAATAGAGGGTGTAACCTCCAGAATTTTGAAGGCAAGCCTGCAAGCGTGCATGCCTTATGTCATACAGGTGCTAAACGTCACTTTGTGGTATGGAGTGCCATGCTTGTTGCACTTGTTGTGTCAATACTAGGACCGTCATTGCTGACTGTGGATGATGCTCGAGGTGCCATCCAATGATATCCCATACGTAATCTATTGGAGACAGACCTGGTGATTTTGCAGGTCATGATAACATGTCAGCACTCTGTAGAGCACATTGCGTTGCAGCAGCGATGTGAGGGCGAGCGTTATCCTGTTGAAAAACTCTCCTTTGAATGCTACTTATGAAGGGCTGTACCACTGGTTAAATTACCAGACTGGCGATAAATTTTCAGTCAGTGAGTTTGGGATAACCACAAGAGTGCCCCTGCTGTCGTAGGAAATTGCTCCAGAAACCATGACTCCAGGTGTGGGTCCCGTATGTCTAGGCCGTAGACCGCTTGGATGCAGGCGGTCCCCTGGCCTCCTTCTGACCAATATACAGCCACCACCGGCACTAAGGCAGAATCTGTTTTCATCAAAAATTACAACAGATCTCCACTCCGACTTCCAGTGAGCTATGTCTTGGTACCACTGCCGTCGGAAACGGCAATGGTTTGCAGCCAATGGAATACCGGCTACAGGCTGCCTGGCTCGGAGCTGTCCTTGAAGTAAACAGTTTCTTATCGTTCCTTGGGTCACGACAGTACCGACTGCAGCTCGAATGTCAGCCGCAGATGCAGTACGATGCGCTAGAGCCGTACGCGAGATTCGACGATCTTCCTTCTCAGTCGTGCCACGTGGCAGCTCGGAGCTCGATCTTCTTGAGGTAGTACCATCCCTTGACCATAGCTTTCAATCATCATGCATGGTGGAAACAGTCCCACCAAGTTTTTCTGCAATATCGCGAAATGAAAATTCACCTTCTGGTAGCCAAATTGTACGACCTCGTTAAAACTCGGTGAGCTGCTGATAATGGCTTCTTCGTCTTCTTAAAGGCAATCCTGGCTACCATGAACGCAATTCGTCAATTTTCACGGAAAAATAATACTCACGAACTTCACAACACGCTTTTAAAACAAGCCTTATTTGCATGTTCTGAGTGGCACCAGCTGCGCCACACTTTTGCGCGGAGCACGAAATTTCAATCGATGCCATCTTTCAGTTGTATAAACACGCCTACCAAATTTTGTTTATCTAACACAAGTCTTTCTTGGTGTTGGGATTTTTTTTTCCGCCAGTGTATTTGCTCTATTCGTGATTATCTGTAGTGGTTCTTTTTTTTAGTACAGTGTTTTATTAATTTATTTATATTTTTCACAATTCTTTGCACAGTTTTTTTTTTTTTTTTTTTTTTGTACTTTTTGCGAAAAACTACAAGAAAAGAGTAACACATGTACATTCCTTTAACTTATCCCGCCAGAAAAGAAAAAAAAATATTTTTGTTACATCTTTTTAGATTGAATAGAGTTTTACAAATATTGGGTAAAATTTCCAATTTTTTTTTGAAATATTATTTAAAATATTAAAAATAAATGTTTTTTTTTTTTTTTTGAAAATTTGAAATCTATTTTGGGTTTTTCCTCCCCCCACCAGACACATTTAATGACTGACAGCCGCCCTGTGTCGCCCAGTGAAAAATACTTAAAAAAAGCTCTGACATTAAGTATGTGGCCGACTACTGGACAAATCATCCAAACTGCTTAGAACCAGTGGTTGGCCTATCATGGCCGACTATTGGAAACGCAGAAGAATTCTGTACCCAGTAGTCGGCCACACCTTTAAAAAACAATCGAGTCTAACCATGAGTTCGCTCTTTCATTGAAACATTATGTTAGACATTCCATTAAGATAAAAATCACTCAAATTTACAGTAGAATTAAATTAATAAGTGTAATTGGCCATTTTAAGAAGGCGTGTCCTCTTAGCTTAAAAATAAGCAGAATCGCAATCTTGGATGACGGTCACACCATTCAAAATGAAATGACTCATTACTAATTCAAAAAAAAGTACCCAAAACTTAACTGCCACTGGTTGATGATTAAGGATAGGTACATGAATGTGTGAATGCGCCATATCTGATTTTGAATTAAAAATGTACTATTTATGAGGAGTTTTATGTCATTGTGGCCGACTACTGGAGACTGGCCGACTACTGGAGCACTTACCCTATTTCTTTTCTTGGATTTGGCATGTTGCATTTAAACCCGTGCGACGCCGGGCACATCAGCTAGTGTAAAATGCCCCGCCAAGAAAACCAAATACAAGCCGCCGAGAAATTTCCGTCGCCAAGAAAAATGTAAAAGAGCGACAAAAGGACTGATTACGCGAGTAACTAAACTGGGGTTTTCACCCATCAGTATCTCAGCCCCATAAAGATCCCTACAGTTCATTTTTGGTATACTCAATCTCCAGAGGCCCCTGACGGCACATACTAAAGCAAAACATCCAGGACCCTCAGGGGGAAGGGTGATAAATGTTAAAAAATCGCTATTTTTCGCACTTTTTAAAAATTGTTTGACAGGGGTCCAGACTAAACGGTAACTCGGAATTGAATGCTAATTTTGCACCCACATTTATTTTGTTCCAAAGCTAGTCATAGGGGTTTTTTCGACCCCCCACCCCCTCCCCCCTCGTTTTTATTTTCCGTATCTTTTCTCCCCGGGGTCTAAAGTGTTGATTTTTGGTATGAATATTCTCGATGAGACATTGAGGACGTATACCAAAATTTACCCCCCAGGTCATCGCAGACCGGAGTTATTAATGCTTAAAATTTGTCCGATTTCTATCAACTAGTTCTGTTCAACGTCTGAGCATTTATTCAAGCGATTGGAAACTTGTCATTGTTGGGCGACGAGGAAAGAAAACTCAATTATTTAAAATTTCATCTATTGCCAGTTTCTATTTGTTAACGAATAAAATATTCGTAATTGATTTTATTGCATAAAGCTTTAAAAAGGGGTCTTCAATTTAGTTTTTTTGAAAATGAGTTCGGCAGTTTTTTAATCGGAGGTCGGGTCGGTTTTTTACTTCTTTTTACGTAGTAGAGGAAGTATTGTGATCACGAAAAAAATTTCACTCAAATTTCGGTCTAAATTTTGATTTTGCACACCCCCGAATGAATGTCGCGTAGTTTTTTCGACCTATCAGCACGTGCATATGTACCTAACAACATACAAACAGCCGAAAAATCAATTTCGACCACCCCCGAGTAAATTACGACGAGTTTTCTCGTGACGTCTGTGTATACGTATGTGCGGATGTATGTGCGGATTTATGTGCGTATGTATGTCGCATAACTCAAAAACTATATGCCGTAGAAACTTCTAGCTTGGTATGTAGGCTCTGAGGGGGGTCTAGTTGTGCACCTCCCCTTGTGTTTGCATTCGAATGTTCCCGCAAGGGAGTGTTTTACCCATTTTTTGGGGAAAATCAGTGTTAATTTCAATGCAGACTCAAGTGATATGAATTGGCGCGACCACTTGGCGACATGTCGCCAAGCTTTTGGTCGCCAGCTTGGTCGCCAGTGTTTGACGCCAACTTTACGACTTATCACTAAGTTGGAGACAAGTTTGGCGAAAAAATATTTTTTGAATTTGGGTTCAATTTGCCGCTATTGGCGATATTTTGCGAAAAATCCACTGAATGATGTTAAAATCGGCGCTATTTAGAAAATGAATCATTGTAAAACATTTGTTTTGTATTGTTTCGTGGCAAACTAGGAGTATAAATGTTCAAATTGCAATCTTGCTCACTCCTAGCACTATTTTAACACTAAGGCATCTACAAAGAAATTTACACGTAAAAGGAAGTAGTGTGGGACCCATACCAGATTTTTTAAATTTGTTTTTCTCATTTTCAGAAAATGCGTTTTTTTCCTTCTTTCCCCCTTTTGTACCCTAAAACTGAATAAAAAGCATTTTATTCTGCCAAACTAATGAAATTTTTATCTCTTATAGCTTACTACGTGTAGTAGATAGTGTATCAATCAACCAAAATGGTTTTCAAGTGTAAAATCAATTAAAAATCTCAATACCCTTTAATTGTTTTGAGCAGTGTATGAGCTAATGTTTAGAAAAGTGCCAATTTGAGTCCCAACAGATACAGATCGTGAGAAAATAATTGCGTTAGAGCTACGCTCTTTTTCGCTGTTTGGGTGAGAGAGAGAACATGATTGAGCTGACATGAAACAAATGGAAGGACTGGGTAAAAATGTAAGTGCAAAATTACAATTAGAGAGACAAAAAGTGTAGGAAAATTCAGAGCGAGGGACCTGCCCCACGCTCTGTACTCACTTCGCGCCGGAAGTGGGCAAGGAAGAGACCTACTGTTAGGGCCAATCCTAACATGGTAGGGGTCTTATGGAGCGCCTAACCAGCAAGCCTTTTCTTGCCGGTAGGGGAGGAGAGAGTCGCTAACAGCGAAAAGGCCATAGGCCTCGAAATGAGACCCAGCCTAGCGGCAAGCCGCTGGCTCGGTATGGACTAGTGTGAGAGATTGTCATCCCTAGTAAGGTTGTTCCTCCGAGAACCGAGGGAGTAGGTGATGTGCATGGTATCAGATGGAAACCTAGTACCACCCTGGTGAAAGGTGTAATGAACTTGATCATGAATTAGTGGGTTAGGGTGGTTCTCAAGCTTGGTGAAAAAGTTTGTGGAAGTATCGACGATGTAGGAGGTAATAACTTGAAGGTTAGCATCGTTGTGAAGAGTTTTGTTGGAAACATACCAAGGGGCATTGAAGATTTTTCTGAGAGTTTGGTTTTGGAGGACTTGTATGTTCCTCATATTAGACTTGGCTGCCTGTCCCCATACAGGGACGCTATATAGGAGTGCAGGGCGAATCACAGTTTTATACAACAATAGTTTGCTTTTAGTACTAAGATGTTTGCTATATAGTAAGGACAAGACATAACCTAGTTTTATTTTTGCTTTCTTTACCACATCAGTGATATGAGTATTAAATGTCAGCTTGCAGTCTAAGTGGACTCCTAAGTATTTTACACTTCTAGAGTAATTAATTTCAACATTATTTAGTATGACGCGAGGGGGGTAAGTGATGTTCCCTCTGGAAAAACAGATTGCTTGTGTTTTGGGAGGATTGATTGCGATGCGCCATTTGTTGAGATATTCGGAGATAATATTTACATAGTCTTGTAGATATTTATGTGCGAATCTTCTATTATATTCGCCCACCAGAATACTTGTGTCGTCGGCGAATAGACATGTAAGATGTTTGGGGTGGGTGGGAAAATCATATGTATAGATGTTGTACAAGGTAGGAGAAATTGAGGACCCCTGAGGGACCCCAGCATTAATATTATGTTTTCTTGATAGATGCTCTTGCAACTTAATTTGGAAAGTGCGTTTGTGGAGAAAGTGATGAATTATTTTAATTATATAGTTGGGGAATTTAAGTTCAATGAGTTTATAAATAAGGCCTTCGTGCCAAACTCTGTCAAAGGCCTTACCAATGTCAAAGAAAATACCTAAGGTTAACTTTTTGGCATTCATATTATGTGTGATGAAATTGACCATCCGCACCAGTTGGTGGGTGGTCGAATGTTTGTCTTTGAACCCGAATTGTATGTTAGGTAGTATTTGGTTCACTTCATTATGTTTTTTAATGAGCTTAAGAATTACTTTTTCTAGTACCTTAGAAAGTGAGCTCAGAAGGCTGATGGGCCTATAGTTTTGAGGAGAGGTGAGGACGGTGTTTGGCTTAGGAATAGGTATGACGAGGGCATTTTTCCAGCATTTGGGAAAGTAGCCAAAAGCCAGTACCTTGTTGATAATTTTAGTGAAGTTTGTAATTGCATTGAGTGGGAGGTGTTTCAGGAAAATATTTTTGATGTTATCTTCACCAGAAGCTTTTCTAGTTTGGATGAGTTTATTAATGATAATGATTTCCATTATTTCAATTGGAGCAATAATCGGGGGAGGGGAAGAAGCAGGGGGAATTCTATAAAAAATTATTAACAGTGTGGTTAACAGTGGAGATGGTTTCCTCATCATATTCGTTAGAGTTCAGTTGGAAATTGCCTTCTAAGGTGTTAGCTAGTGCAGTAACCTTATCTTCATCAGTATAAGCAAGGCCGCCACGGCCGGTGTGAAGGGCTGGAATTGGTTGGCTCTTTTTAGAGAATTTCCTTATTAGCATATAGAATGCGCTTGTGTTATCATCAAGACTTTCAATATAACTGTTGAAGGTATTATTTTTATGTTCAGAAATGAGGTGCTTGATATTAATTTGGAGATTGTTGAGTCTTGTTTTGGTAGTGGGATCTTTTGTAATTTGCCAGTCCCTCTTTATTCTGTTTTTTAGCTTAATTAAATCGGTGATATACCGAGGGAGGGGGTTATAGTTTTCGGGGATGATCTTTGTAATTTTTGCTCTTTCATAAGCAAAATTGATGTTAGCTGTAAGATTTTGGATGGTGGCTTCAATGTCATTTGTAGAGTTGATCAAGGGGTTACCCGGGATGCGATCGTGCAAGATATGTGTAAAATAGTTCCAATTTACTGAGGTTCTAGTGATTTTATGTTTTGGCAAGTTGCAGTTAATCCCAAATTGAACTGACACAGGACAGTGGTCCGAACTAAGTTCGGTGAGAGCTTCAATTTGAGAGTCATAGTCAATATTCTTTAGTAAGGCAAAATCAATTGTGGTATTTGAGAAGGTGGAGTAGTGGGTGGGGGAGTTAGGAGCCATAAGGCGAATGTTGTTTTCCAGATAGTATTTTAAGGCAGGGATTCAAGTGAAACAGGCTATCGCAAACTGCAATCGCTACTGGAAATGAATTACATTAGAACGTTTCTTGATACTGGAAATGAATTACATTAGAACGTTCATCGTGACGTTTGCCTATGAAAAACGAGCTAGATAAAACGTCATAGCCTACTTGGCGAATAAGAGGAGATCGCCGACTGCTTGTGAGCTCTTATTGGCTCCGCTGGTAGTGACGTCAGCGCCAAGTAAAGCAGATGATAATGTAATTCACTTCCAGTAGCAATTGCATTCGAAGCGATCGCAGTGCTGTTTCACTTGAATCCCTGCCTAAGATGGTAAAGCCGTTTCGGTTGGGGATGCCACTGCTCCAGACTTCGGTCTTGAATTTGAGTCCCAAGTGAATTTTCACTAGTATTTCAATAACTAGTTTAAAAAATAATTTCCCCCTAAAGAAGACAAGGTTTTGCTTTCATTTCATCTAATAATATCAGAATAATCAGCTTCAAATGTAAAAATTGCTGAGCTAAGCCTTCCTTCTAGAGTCCCCATACGGAATCCACCCAATATGAGTAGGATTTTTGATCAGTGCGCATCGCATCGACTCTTCATTAGAAGATTTATGTAGAAAAAATTTCTTGAAATCAAAAATGAAGTAATATACTAAAAAAAAAATCGGTTCATCCTGCAAAGGAAAATGAATTTTTTCTTGAGTTTTTGTTTTATTTTTTGGCAACGGTGTTACTATTGACATTTTGTCATTATCGATTTTCATTCCTTTTCGTCAATTTGATTCCGACGCCGTCATTTTTTGTTTTATCAAATTTATTAGCCGGGAAAGTGTTGAATTTATTTTTTCAACTGCAGATACGTATATTTTATACAGTAAGTAAATGTTTTGTAACATTTTTGATGAGAAAGAAGTTTTGTATTCTATTAACCATTTTTTTTTCTTTTCGAAAAAACGTTTGAAACTGATTCACGAAAATGGCGGCATACAGGCGTGTGCCTTTAAACTATTTTAACAGTGCAGTTGTATAGAATTTATTCTACATCATGTTTTTAATGTTAAATTTATGAAGTAGAACGTTTTAAGAAGTAATTATCGCTTGTTATTTGATAAATTATCTCAAAATGTGACCTGGGTAATTAGAAGATGAAGGTGTGTAATTCGCAAATTCTAAGTTTGAAGAAGTAATGAAGCTTCTTTTTTTTTTTTTTTTTTCCTGTCGTTGGAAATTTGTTTCGAAATTATTCTAAAATATCCGAAAAGAAAGGAAAAAAGAGACTAGTTTCTCAAGTAATTCGTGCTTCATGATTTTATCCTGCCCCACTTTTTTATAAATAAATTTCACTTGATCTTATATTGCAGTTGGTAGAAAATACTCCAAAAATCTGCAGCTTACCTAACATGAATTTATCAAATACATTTTCATTTCTCTTAAGTCAGCTTAAGGACTTGCCTACCTTCTGAAATTTTGGAAAAATAAAATTGCTTATGTTGCGAGTGAAGACGAGATTTTATGCAATGTTTAAAATTTCTAGCCTTTGTTGGCTTCTTTTGGATTCTAAGGAACCTAATTTTGAGGTTGAAATTTGGATATGACATCTCAATTTTCCCTAACTCAAAAAACTGAGAGTTATGAAAAAAAATATTTCAATAGCATTTTATGATTCTGATAAAAGTTGATTCATCACTTTGTACCTTGTCAACCTTAGAAGAAATGTGCTTGCTGTATTTTTTGTATTTTTGCAGTTTGCAAGGACTTTGATTTGTTTCTCATCTATTGCTTAGATTGTCGTCTATAACTTTTATTATATATATGTATATATATATATTATATATATATATGTGTATATATATATATTATATATGTATGTATATATATATTATATATATATATGTATATATCAGTAGCGAGGCGTGACTTCAAGCGTCAGTCATCGCTAACTTTCAGGTCCCAAAAGAAATATACCAGCCCATATGTTTTGCTCAGGGGTGTTTGTGATAAGAAATTTCTGAAAATTTTGGGCTGCCGTTTCCGAAATTTAATTTTTCAGTTTTCGAAAATTTTATTTCCGTTGAAGCAGGAAATTCTTCTCACACAATAAATGAAGTATACTTTAAAATGATAAAAATCATTCATGTTGTTTTTATGAGTTTTAAAACTAAAAAATTCAACTTGCCTTGTAAAAATCTTGGTTCACAGATGCTTCTTTTTCAATTTGAAAAGTTCAAGCTTGCTGAAATGCAAAGCTCGAACGGCAACGCGCACTACTTTTTATGAAAAACATTTTAATTGAAACTAAAAAGAGAAGAGTAAAAAAACAAAACCACGCACACATATATTCGTTTTTGAAAGTTCGATGAAGTTCCAAAACACAAAAGGTAACAGTGTTTTCCCCCATGCAAAACTACTGTTGCAAACAATATTGTCTTCGACACGTCAGGCTCATATTGGCGCCATCGTAAGATAACAATATTTTTCTAACCGCAACCCCTTTTTTTGAAAAATGTGACGAACCAAATTGAAAAAAAAATATAAAAGAATAAACGAAACAGGAGAAAAAAATCTCTACCCCTCCCCATCCAACCCCCACGATCCGCCAAAACTGAGAGTTGCAGTAAAAACAAAATGCTTTGCACATAAAATTTCCGCGGGTAATCGCGGATGACTCGTACGACATTTAAGGGCAGCTGTGAAAGAATCTGATTGGCTGAAATGGCTGACAAGCGAAAAAACTTGCGAGCGCACACACAAAACCGGTGCACACACAAAACCGATGAGATATCTTTAGCGATGAGTGAAGGTCACACCTAATCGTTTACTCAACAGATGGCACCACTAAAATAAAATTATTTGGAATATTAAATGATCCGAAAAAATAATCTGAAAATAAAATTTTAAAAACTTTAATTCTTCCAGTGCAAAACGAGGTTTGCCTTCAGGTCATCGGCGAATCGTTCGATGACTTGAGGCCTCGCTACTGGTATATATATATGTATATATATATATATTATATATATATATGTATATATATATATAATATATGCGGTAGCTTACATAGACTTAGGCGTGCCCCCCTGCAAGATTTTTAAGTGTGCCCCTACCTCCCTTTTAAACAAATTTTTTTCTCTTGTTTATTGTTTTTTTCTGGGATTGTGCACACACAAACCTTGTCCCCCCGCCTCATCAGCTGAGAGGGTGCCATGTACGCCAGCTGCACATGTATGTGCACAGCTGTTTAATGCACATATATGTACAGCTTAAAGTGTACGCATATATGCGTACACGTTAAAATGTTAAAAACAGAACAAAGATCAATTTCTGAATTTGTTGTTTATTCAGTAACTTTCCACTGTGGTGCTTACTAAGGGTTCTGCAACACAGCCCATCATTGAGCTTCTTGAAGAAGGGCAGAGGTTTAGGGCATTTTATTTTAGGGGATTACTCTGTATCTGTAGCATTACAGTAGGGTTCCGGATTCTTCTTAAAAGGGGAAGGGATGGGGTCGCAATGGCTCATGGCTTTTCATTTTATTATTTCTTAGTGAACTACTGTTACAAAATGTAGTAGAATCTCTGTTTTTTCAAAAATTAGTTCAAATGGCTAAAATTTGTGTTCTAGAGACAGATAATTGTTTATTTAAACCTATGAAAAGCAGTGAATATGTACCGTACTGTCATGGGAAGGCAAAAAAAAAAAATCTTTAGAAATGAGTTTGAGATACTGAGGTATTTGAAGTAACAAGTTTTAACTTGCTAGAACTCGCGCCGTTATTTGTCACACGAGTGCTCGAACGAGGGTTGAAAACTGCTCCAGTGCACGCAAAAGACCCCCTTTTTTTTGCAAGAATGGAAAAGGTTCAGGAAAAATCTAACCACACTCTCACATCAATCAAGGACACAATTGCGGTTTCTTTTTCTGGCTATGAACTTCCAAGAAATGGAAAAAAAAATCGCTGGGGTAGTTTTGGACTCTGCGCGAGCTCTCAAGAGTTAAATTGCATATTAACATAGCGAAATGTTAGAATTTGACATTTTTCTTGTTCCTTAATTTCAACAGAAACCAAATAAGCAAGCTTGTGCAATAAAGCTGTTATGTCTTTTTGTGCACAAAGAATGTTGAGATTCTTTCTTTTTAAACCTTGCCTTTGACTGACAATGTTATGGAGCATTCTGATCCTACTGACTACAACATTTTCGTGGTCTTCAGGCAACTCCTGTTAGTAATAAATAGTGTAGACTTAAGTAACAGATAAACTGATTATTAAATTTTATTGAAACTATTGAGTATAGTTGAATTGCACGGGTCCACTGTTATGTAATGAATTAAATTGAATATGCATTTCCAAGAGCAATGTTCAGACAATATCAACTATTAAAATGTGTCTGTAATTCTTTCTATAGTGTGTACTTAAAAGCTAAAATAGATAAATAACTAGTTGATTTTTTTCCTGACTTATTAATCTGTGAGAAGTTTTGAGACTGCAACTTGGTTACCAAACCTAGATAAAATTTAAAACTGAACTCAAATGATTTCTGAAAACTTTTCTATTGAAAAATACCGACTAGCAGGATTTTTCAATTATATTTGTGGTATTTATTATTGCATGGTATCGCAAAATTAGCATAAAAAATTTCAATAAGACAAGTTGGAAATAAAGGAATCATAACTGTCAGCCAACTTCAAAATTTTTCTGGGAACAGTGTTTGCATGTTTGTCTATATCAGTGGTTCTCAACGGGGGCGGTACCACCCCCCTGTGGGCGGGTGGGAAGATGCTGAAGAGCGGTGAACATGTTTTGGGCAGTAGGGGGAGGGGGGCAGTGGCTGTATTTTGGGCGATAGGGGGGCGGTAGGAACATTTGGGGATCAGATTACAATAAATGTATTCGAATTTATTTTAATTTTTAAAATCAAAATTAAATTTTGCATTAAAGCAAGAATCCAACTTGAATTATTTGTGCCTACAATAAAATAAACTAATGCGCTCTGGAATCTTTTAACTTATTTCCTTACGTTTTTCAGAGGTGACTATTTTTTTATTAAAATAGTTGAGCTTTTTTTCTTTTCTTATCTTTTTTGCCTTTTCTCTCTCTTTTTGTAGAGATTTGACTTTTTAGTGATCTTTTGCGTAAAACAATATTGAGAGAGAATGTTATTGCTTGACCACGGAGAGATGGCGGATGTCCTTAAAGCGGAAATGGATCCCTTTAATTTTGAAATAGGAAGAATCAGCGTCAAAAGCTATTTTTTTACCAACTCGTAAAAAAATTTTACTTTCTGCTTGATCTCTCTGATGCTACTTATTACAAAATAAAGTGGTCTGATGTTTAAACTTCAGGGTCACCCGCAATCTCTTCGAGGTCCAGTTTTACCTAATGAAGAATCGTTACCATAAATCACAGTTGCAATCATGATTGCAAGGTTTTATCTAATATTAACCAATTTGTCCAATTTGATCACACATAGCTCCAGATAAATTCAAAAGCATTAAAAACATCGCGTTTGGTTATTTTTTAGCCGAACTTTTAATTGATTCTTTTTACCAACCATGGCAATGTAATTTCTACTAGCTGTAAACAAATTAATAACTCATTTTTTTAGTAATTATCATACATGTAAAAATATTGTCCTGCATCTGCAGGTGAAAATGGTCGAAATTAAGTTCTCAAGTTTCAATCGCCTATTTTGATTATTGCTAAATAAAACTGGTTTTCAGACTGAACAATGCCCCGTTTAGGATACTAGGTTTCAATGTCTATTGCCGAAATTTAACGCGTTTTACAAATAGCGTTTTAGGCATAACATTAAACGTCATCGATTTTTTTTTTTTACTGAAAATTTTCTTTCACAATGTTCTCATAAGTTAGCTTAGTACCTATGAGAAAGTAAATCTACCCTAAGGATATCCAAAATATCACGATGAGCCGAGACATTTGTGCAATTTGGCCATTTTCCTCGGTTTGGTTATTTTCCTAAATTTTTACCTAGCAATCGTTTTTGTAATGCTTAGAGTGCCCACTCAGTTTGACTGTTTTGTTAGACATCTTTTAACTTTGGCTTTTGATCACTTCATCAGGGTGTAAAAAAATAAAAAAAATCGGATTTTTTTTATTTAAATCAGATTTTTTTAAAAAAAATTAGAAACTTCAGTTATTAATTAATTTTTATTTATGAACAACTTACCTTTAAGTTTTTAAAACTACAAAAACACCTTTGAAGTAAAGCTTCACCAGTAAGAAACCCAGAAAAAAGTGTTAGGAGCCAATATGAAAATAATCCTGTCTACTAGCTAGGATAAAAATCAAATGGGGCAGGAAGCTCACCCAATCCTCACTTCATATTCAGCCCCCCCCCCCCACCCTTTTTATTTTGCTTTTGTTTTGTAAAGCTGGATTATGTTCCATTTCAGCCACTAATAAAGACTGCCCCCCCCCCCCCCCCCAGTTGCTAATGCAAGGCATAGAAAATTCATCTTCTGTTTGGTTTTTGTTTTTTCTTTTCACTGAAAGTATATCACCAGGGCCCAATGCAGGCCGATTTTGCTACCGTTTATCGGTACCTTTACAAAAATAAAATAATAAAAACGGTACCTTCACAAAAATAATGTAATAAAAACGGCATCTTCACAAAAATTACATAAAAAATTGGCATCTTAAATCATTCGAAATAAAAACCGGTACCTTCACAAAGATTGTTTAAAAAAATGGTCGATAAAAGAAGTATTTTGACGAAATTCCGGGGACTTCCCATCGAATGTATTTTCCTTTGCTCCACTACTATCGGCATTTCCGCTCTGTGAAATGAAGTTATCACGCTCCTAAAGACGGTGTCGAACGGAGCGAACGGAAATGAAGCGACGGCCGACGGCCGAGGCGTCCATTGTTTACATCGACGATCAAACCATGTGCGTCGTCGCGCGTTTTTGAATACGTGCTACATTAATAATTAAGTGTTTAATTTAGTTGATTTTTTAATTGAAATCATGTCAAAACGAGGTTGACCAGCTACTGAGGTTCCCGACATAAAGATTATTATGTCAAACGTTAAAGACTGCAAGTTGCAGGCTGTTATTACTTTGTTTTTTTTATTTTCTTCTTTTGAGTATGTCTTTTTTTTATGGTGTTAGTAATTGATATTTTTTTTTGACAATGTTCTTTTTGTATTATTTAAAAAGATGATTATAAATGTAACAATGACACGAGTTTTTAAATATATTCACAAAATTGGTTGTAAGATAAAAATCCTGGATTGGGCCCTGATCACACACATTCTATGATGTCACTCGCCCCCTCATTTCACTCTTTGCAACACCTGCCCTGCACCTGCATGTATTTTCTTTATTTCACATATTAGACAACAAATAGCACTCTTTGTACATACATATTATTTGGACTGCAACCTTACGGCATCTGTGGAGGGGGGATGAGTAGGATTACTTTTACATTTATTCGATGGAAATCAAAGCTCTAAAAGAAAATGGTAAAAATAATGATATTGGGATTGTCCCAGACAATTTTTTAAGGATTAAAGGGTCATTCCATGTCAAATCAACACAATTTTGAAAGAGTTTCAGAATTGATGTCTCAGATTTTCATGATTTTTGGTATGCAGCATTATATCATAGACATATGAAAAAATACCAAATTTCAGTTACATAGCACAATTATTTTTGAAGTTATAAATTTTTTAAATTTTAAATTTCTTTGAAAAAACACGATACTTTAACACATTAAAATGCCTATAGGCTCGCAACCAGTGGTGATATTAACCTGGTACTGGTCTCATTTTATAGCTGTTGAATAGGGCTTTATTATAATATGCTACAACATAGGGGTTAAATTAAAAAAAATTTAAATTTTAAAATTAAATTTTAAATTTTTCAAAAAGTGGCAATTTTAAAAATTCCAAAAAATTACCAAAAATTGTTTGTGATGTCTTGATACATATTGCAAAATTCTATGATGGGATCTCAATGGGATCAGGAGATACAGGGCTTCAGAGATACACATGTTTTGTCAATAATATACCATATTAGTAAAATTTTATTGTTTTTGAACTAATTTTCCTATGCAATGTGCAGAATCCTATTATATTAATAAAACGCAGTGATTACTTCATTTTACCATGTTTGCAAACCTCTCATTTGCCTACATATAGAGGGAAACCCCCTTTTACTCAGATAAAAAGGGAATTTCCCTTGGGGGAAACCCCTTTAACCAGGTGAAAGCTGATTGGAATACAAGTAAGGGAAATTCCCTTTAACTGTAAGAAAAGGGAGATTTCCCTCCGTGAGGGGATTCCCCTTTTCACAAGTATAAGCTGACTGGTCAAGCAGACAAGATCACTCATTTACAGCTAGTTTAGCATCACAGTTGCTTGTAAGAAGTTCATTTGATGTTTCATGTGATGTTGTATCAAGAAGATAACTTATTTCTTGGCCCCTGCACGTTTCCTTGCTGATTTCTCCCTATTTATCACTTTCATGATGGATACCACTAACAAGATAGTAAAAATGGATTGCTTTAACCCTTTTAATAAGCCAAATCACTCCCAATCAAGAAAAAGACTTGATTCCAGGAACATCCGAGTTATCCGTGGTCTGTGATAGTTGTAGGAAGCAGCTGACAAAGTTGAAAAATGAAAAAGATGGGGAAACTTCCCCTGGAACTAGCAAGGTACCTGAAGAAAGTCAGTCTGATACTGAAATTGAAGAATCACCTATAGATATACCATTTTCAAATGAATCTGAAGCTCTGAGTTCCCTTAACAGCTCTCTTTTAGAGATGGGAGAGTTGCCTGTAGACAAAAAGAGGATGCAATCAAAAATTTACTCTACTGAAAAGGCCAACCGAATCAATGTGGCTGTCAAGAGAAAACTGCTAGTGAATGCATCGAGCGATGAAGAGAATGATGATTCACAAGACGAGTTCTTTACACATGTGAAAAAACTGTACAACAGCTTCACTAGTAGGAAGAAGAAGCTTCAACTGCTGACTCTTATGCCTGACAGCTGGAGTGTGAGGAAAGTAATGCGGGAATTTTCAGCCCCTAACTATTTAGTTCAACAAGCCAAGACATTGTTGAAAGAAAAGGGCGCCTTGTCTGGTCCTGATATGAAACCAGGAAAAAGTTTATCAAAGCATACTGTTGATATTGTGAAAGGATTTTATACAAATGACGAAATAAGCCGAGCAATGCCGGGGATTAAGGACTTTATATCAGTGAAAGACCACAGCACAGGTACTTAAGAACATGTTGCAAAAAGGTTGATGCTTAATAATTTAAAAGAAGCCTATGAAGTTTTCAAAGAAAAATTCCCAGCTGTAAAAGTAGGATTTTCTAAATTTGCAGAACTGAGACCCAAAAATTGTGTGCTAGCAGGCCAGAGTGGAACACACTCAGTCTGTGTGTGCACTACTCATCAGAATGTGAAGCTTATGTTTGAAAATGGAAGAATGAGATCAATGACAGATGGAAAAATAAAAACATACAAGGACTGCCTGCAAATGATGGTTTGCAGCCCCCCACCATCAACTGACTGCTTCTTTTCAACTTGTGTGTCATGTCCGGGTACCAGAGGGATTAGAGAACTTTTGGAAAAAGCATATGAAGACAATGCAATTGAGACTATCACATACAGACAGTGGATCTCTGTGGATCGATGTAACTTAGAAATTATCCAAAAACCGGTTAGTGAATTTATTGATGTATTTTGTAATAAACTTCCTATCTTACTTCGTCATCACTTTATAGCAAAAGAACAAAGTGCATTTTTGAGACACACAAAGGAAAATCTTCTGGAATGTGAAGTAGCTGTTATTTGTGACTTTTCTGAGAATTAAAGACGAGGCACAATCACATCATTGGTCGAATACTCAGGCAACCATTCACCCTTTTGTGGTATATTTTAAAGAGAAGGAAGTTGAGCATTTAAATTTTGTAATAATATCAGACTGCCTCAACCACAACACTACAGCTGTCTACCTGTTCCAGAAAAAAATGATGGAATACTTGAAGTGCAAATTTCAAAGACCTGTCAAAAAATTCTTCTATTTCTCTGACGGCTCTGCAGCCCAATACAAAAATAAAAAAAAAATTATTAACTTGTGTAATTACAAGCAAGTTTTTGGAGCACTGATTTGCCATGTGCTGTAGCTGAATGGCACTTTTCAGCTACAGCACATGGCAAAGGTCCATGCGATGGGCTCGGGGCCACAGTAAAAAGACTAGCCGCCAGAGCAAGCCTACAAAGACCGTATCAGGATCAAATCACGAATGCAAGGCAATTATTTGAATGGTCACATAAGAACATAGCTAACATCGACTTTGTATTTGTGACCATTGAAGAATACATTAAAACTGAAGAACAACTGGCTAACCGGTACGATACAGCTCTAACTATATCAGGAACCCAAAAATTTCATGCCTTTATACCTCTCAGATGTGGAACCAAAGTAAATGCAAAGTTATTTTCTTCTGCAGATGTTTCAAGTATATTTCCTGTTTTGAAGGACGTTCAGCAGACATCATTTTCAGACATTAGTGGGTATCCTAACATCTATCTATAATGACACTTGGTGGTTGAGTTATGTTCTGGATAAAGATGAAGACAGCTGTCAAGTGCAAGTTACATTCCTCCATCCTTCAGGTCCGTCATCCTCATTTATATATCCCACACCACCTGACACACTGTGGATCCCATTTTCAGATGTAATGTGCAAAGTGAACCCCACCACTCAGACTGGCCGAACATACAGTTTACCAGACAGTGAACTAAACAAATGTGTGGGTATCTTCCAACAATTGAAGTCTTCATAAATTAATTTGTTAATAATTAACTCATAAAATTAGGCTGAGAATGGTAAGTGTCTATGTGATATTCCTCTATTTAAAAAATTAAAAGTAATTGCCACTGCTTGTTTTATTGATATGTGTTGTTTGTTTCATTCAATGAACTGTACAAAATTTCCTCTGTTGATACTAATTCTGGTATTTTTCACAAAACGTGTATTTCTGAAGCCCTGTATCTCCTGATCCCATTGAGATCCCATCATAGAATTTTGCAATATGTATTAAGACATCACAAACAATTTTTGGTAATTTTTTGGAATTTTTAAAATTGCCACTCTTTGAAAAATTTAAAATTTAATTTTAAAATTTAAATTTTTTTTAAAATTTAACCCCTATGTTGTAGCATATCATAATAAAGCCCTATTCAACAGCTTTAAAATGAGACCAGTCCCAGGTTAATATCACCACTGGTTGCGAGCCTATAGGCATTTTAATGTGTTAAAGTATGGTGTTTTTTCAAAGAAATTTAAAATTTAAAAAATTTATAACTTCAAAAATAATTGTGCTATGTAACTGAAATTTGGTATTTTTTCATATGTCTATGATATAATGCTGCATACCAAAAATCATGAAAATCTGAGACATCAAGTCTGAATCAGTGTGTTGATTTCACATGGAATGACCCTAAAAAAATAAAAAGTGATTTAAATCAATGATTTTTTTTAAAAAATCAATTGATTTAAATCTCGATTTAAATCACTGATTTAAATCAATTGATTTAAATCATTGACACCCTGCACTTCATTAATTTACTTTTGTGGTTTGTTTTTAGTGAAATCTATTTTGATGATGTTGACATTTTTGCAAACATTTTCAAGACTTCTATGAGCGTTTTGAGAATATTTTTGTCTCTGAACGTTCTTCAATAGGTCATGAACCCTTTTGAAAATATTGCGACAGCAGCTGTTCAGTATCAGTAAGAATTTTTGGAAATTTCAACCACTGAAACTTGAAAAACTGGTTTCTAGAATGTTAACAATCTTACAGGATTTTGGCTGCAAGAAGACATTAGTAGCCTTTATCCTAAACTGTGTGCTACCGCTAAATTTTTTAAAATCGTCTTCCCCCCTTCCTACCTCGTCGAATGAGGATTAAGTGTTGTCACCGACCTAGTTAAAAAACAGAGAAATCGTCCAGAGAGGAGACTTGCGCCTTCACCTTACATAGGCCAATTTGTTATAAATTATTTTGAGGTCCTTATTTTTTGGATTTTTTAGTCCTTGAAAGTCCTTAAAAGTCCTTAATTTTTTTTAAAAGAAGTGTGTACGAACCCTGAAAAAATATTAAACTGAACGTAAGTAAACTGGCTTTAAACCAATATCTAACTTACATATATTTCTGAATGTTTCTTTCCTATTTTGAATGAGAAAAAAAAGCTTTGCTTGTTTATTTTTATTGCATCTGATTGTTTCCCTCATTTTTTGTGTAAGATTTTTTTTACTTGTTTATTTCATTTTATTTTATTATTCTTTTGAAAATAAAATATTTTTAATCCTAGATTTGTTTTTTATTTCTACATTCGTCATTTTGATTCTAATAAAGGCAATTGAGGGAAAGTATATCTTGTTTAACCATTTTGTAAAATTCTGGAAGGAAATTATTTTAAACTTTAAACCTTGCTTCGCACCCCCTCACTCTTAATACAGAGGTCAATCTAGAGAGAAATTAGGTCCGTTAAAGGACCCTTCACAAAATTCAGGCACTCAAAAAAGGACCCTTCACAAAATTCAGTCACTCAAAAAAGGACCCTTCACAAAATTCAGAAACTCAAAAAAGGATCCTTCACAAAATTCATTCACTCAAAAATGGACCTTTCACAAAAATCCCACACTCAAAACTGACTCTTCACAGAAATCCGAGTTTACGGAACGATAGGGAATATTTTTTGCCGTAACTATTTTTCACACAATTAGGAATTAGTTTTCACAAAATTCTAAACTATTTTTCACAAAATTCCAAAAACAGGACCTTGGTCAAATATCCTGGATTGACCCCTGTAATATAAAGGGGGGCGTTGGAAAAAATTTCACTTGTGATGGGGGGCGTTAGCCGTGAAAAGGTTGAGAACCACTGCTCTATATTATTTGGGCCTGAGTATGCTTCAATGTAACACAGCTTCCTTCCATTTCTCTATGTTTTGATGCTAACAAATATTCAAATTATTCAATAAATTATTTTCTTTTATTAATAATTATATTCTTTTTCAGAAAGAAACTATTTTTCTCTACACTGGAATCGTTTGACCAGTTTTTCTGTTTAGAATTTTTGTTTTAGTATTTTAGGATGACTGATTCTGGTAAGTTTTTATTAATTTTAATTTATTATTTTTGAATGTGTATAATCTGTTTTATGTGTTATTATACTTCCACTTTATTTATATATTTCAGATTCATATAAATCCCTTAAACGTGAAGCACAAGACGATATGGATAATTGTGAGGGTCCTTCTAAACGTCCTAGGAGTGGTGGTCGTGCAGTTGATATTCGTTTCCTAGTACAAAGCAAAGTATGAGAGTTTCTATCATAGTATGATACTATCAATTTTTGTATATTGCAAACATACTTAAAAATTTATAAAAAATTGTAAATCATAGGTAAATTTTTAAAAATTAGGATATTTAAAATGATTAAAATCAGATTTCAATTTTCTGTTAGATAATTAGTACATATTTATGAATGGATATTAATAAAAGAAAGCTTCTGGTCTCTTTAGGGAAGAAAAAGAAGAATTTAAAAAATGTTCTGAGAAATGTTTTTACTTCCTGCTTATTAATTTCTTGCGTTATTTTTCATGTACATAGAATGCTGGTGCAATTATTGGGAAAGGTGGATCAAATATCAACAGATTAAGGACTGAGGTATGTTAAGTTATATTGTAAATATATATTAAAAATAGTAAAAGATTCATGTATTCAAACATCTTGAAAAGGAATTGATTTTAATTTTTGTATCCATAAATGATTAGATCATTATTGGAATTTGTCGCTTTAAAGCTATACTTCTCATCTGATTTCAAAAAAATAAGGCTAGTTTATTACACTCTTAATTTTTTGAAACCTATTAGCTCAAATTATCCAAAATTTATCCTTTGTTTCTGTCATTTATGCTTTAATCTCGTAGTTCATAGTTCTGCTTTGGTTCCGAAAACAATGATTTCAGTTACAAGTTTTTTGATTTTGTACAAAAAAGATGTTCAATATTCAAAAGTTAGCTCAGTCTCTAAACAAAATGCTTTGAATAATCTTGTGTAACATTGGTTGTCAAAATGAGATTAGATATTTGTAAAGGTACATGCTACAATAATTTTTTGCAATGATATTAAAGTTTGTATTAAATAGCAAGGTTGGTAGCAATTATGATGCTAAAAAGTTTAAAACAAACATAAAGTATAAGTAATTTGTTTTTAGATTTTTATTTAAAAAGAAAAATAAATGTATGAAATTTGAAGCATGGTCAGAATTTTTTGAATATTTTCCTTAAGTATAATTATTGTATACTTAAAAAATGTCTTATTTAGTTTATCAAATAAGCAATCATTTAAATGTCCTTAGTAGGCATTTCAAAGATAGTTTCATAAATGTGTACATTTTAAAATAATTCATGACATGTTATTGCTGTTAAATAATAAATGCATATTATTATTTTTTTAATGAAATTGTAACACAGCAATGAACTGTCAATGCTGAAGCTTGCTAGCAAGCAAACCCTATCTTTTCTAGGCCTATTTTTTCCTCCAAAAATTTTGCAGGAGGAGAGGGGGGGTGGGGGTCAAAGAAGATATTACATTGTAAATACTCAATGGAAATTACATTGAAAAACGAAAATCACACCTACATAAACCCTTTTCCGTACATAGATGAGAAATCTTTAAAGAAATATTATAGAATGGTAACGAATAAATGTATGATATTACATTAGTCTACTTTAAACTGGAAGTACTTTTTGAAACATTTTTTTTTGTTCATTATAGCATCGTTTAAAATCTCCCTTTTTCTGACTTGAAGCTTTGACCAGATATTCTGTTTTTTTTCATAAGATTGGCAGGTCTGATGTAAAAGATATGCAATTGAGACAATATTTGTGTACTTATATGACGCATTTATGCTTTTGCTTAAACTTGCAGATACTTAAAATGTGTAAAATTTACAGTTGGGAAAAAAAATACAATAAAGCAGTTCTCAAAGCATAATTAAAAGGTAATTCAACAATTACTTTAAACCAATGTGCTTCAAGCTCATTTTTGTATTTGATAATATTTTAAAAGCTCAATGCTTATAATTTTTTTGGTCTCAGACAGAAAACATCTGCTAAGTTTTTTAAAATACATAATTCATACGTACATGTTTAAAGAACTGACTTTCATCAAGAAGAAATTTACTGCATTTGTATTATACTAAATACTGTATATACGAAACTAGAAATTAATTTCACTTTAGTACTTATTAATTCCGATTTCAAATCGAAATTTCTTGATTTTTAAGTTTCATCTATTTGATGCGCTAAAGTTATTTTATTTTTGTTTATTTTGAATTTGTTGATTGCTTAATTAAACTTTTTTTTTTTTGAATAAAGTATTATCATCTGATACGATGTTAAGTCATTGCTTTATTCTTTCTTTTATTACATCATACCTTATATTTCAGCTGCAAAGTGAAGATACATCAAACTTTAGGCTAATGAGTATTTTTTATTAACCTTTCTCTCCCTCTATGCCCTGCCCTCATGATGGTTCACCCTTTGCCCTGCTTCTGCTGATGTCCTAATATCTCATCGTATGACTTTACATGGCAAATTTATTTGCTGTTCAAAATTGGATTATGTGACTATAATCTGGATTTCTGCTTTTCTACTATATATTCATGTCCTCCACCCTCTGCCCTAATGATTGATTGCCCTTGCGGAAATGGGTCCCTCACCCCTGAAGTTCACAGCAAGTGTTACAGTTCCCGACTGCCCTGGCCCAGAACGGTATGCTCTTGAAAGTTTGCCCCTTTATATTTTTTTTTATAGTTTTATGATTTTAAGTTTATTGCTCTTTATTGAATTCATATGCAATAAGGACATGTTTAAAGTGTAGAATTTCCCAGTACAAGTCTTGCAAAGGTATACGTTAAACATGCAGATTTTTAACAGTTTACGAAGCCCCTGTTTGAATTGGATACATTACTTTTTAGGAATGTCACTAATGAAGTGGCCCGTCTACATTTTGCAAGGCATTTTTGTACCGGGAATTAAGCTTTATGAAATATGAGAATGAGTATTAAACAAGTGAATATGATTGAAAGAAAAAGTAATCTTGCTGTGTAGTATTTTCCAAGTTTCATTGAAAATGTTTTCATATTCGAAAATTAAAAACATAAGTTTTTTACTATCTTTAAATTATTATTTTATTAAGAGAATTAATAATTTAATCTTTTAGCTTAAAATCATTAAGCTTAAATTTATTATAAAGTGAGTAATATCAATATATAAAAATAAATGAAGATTAAAGCTTTTGGTTTTCAATTTGTTTATCTTAAAATATGTTATGTTTAGCCAACATATTACTGCTCGAATATTTTTTAGAAGCAATTCATATTGGTCAAAAATTTTCATCTGAAAAATTAGCTTTACAAATTATTAAAACATGCAATTTTTATTCTATTCCACATCAATAAGATTATGATAGTTGAAGAATCGGTTGTTAACTATATTGGAAAAGTATCACGCAGTACCTTAGCACTACTTAAATTAGATTGTCTCATTTTATTCTTCTAGCCAGTGATCAATTGATTTCAACATCAACATAACTATGTTTTAGTATTTTACGTAAACCCCAAGTCTCAGGATTGCTGAATGCTTATTTTCTATTTTTTTTGTTAGAATATAATTTGCCATAACCTTCAGAAAAAGTAAGATATATTCATACTGTCCATCTTTGGGTGATGAATTTATTTTGTTAAGATAAAGACACCAAAGGATGATCAAATAATCTCATTAATGCATTTTCTAAATAAAAAAACTTGGCTTGAAAATGTTTTCTTAAAAAAATATACTTCGTAAATTTATTTTTCAAGAGTCATAAGAGCAACTACAGCAAATAATGCTATAATCCTTTGGTCAAGGTCAGTCCTTTGAAAGGTTAAGTTCACAGAAGCTGTTTTACAAGTTTTTTTCCCCCTTTATTAAATTAACAGCTGTTTATAAGATTTTTAATTACTGTGACAGGGCTGTATATTTGAAAATTATTTCTAAGTTAACACAAAATAATGATCACTGATTAACAATATGTATTTTATGTTTAACGTTAACTAATACTGCACTTATTTAGTAATCTTTGAGAAAAAAGGTGATATTGGTCGAGTTAATACAAATTAATGTTAGCCATGGTATGTGCTCAACTAATCTTATTCCAAAACCTATTAATACCAATATGCAGTTAACAAGAGAATCACTCTGTCATTAAATTTTTTTATCTAATGAAGGAACAGCCAATCTTAACCAGTCTTGTTTGTAGTAAATGTTACAAAGGCAGTTAGGTTTTGAACATAATTGTGTAATATCTTGTATGCCCTCACCTCATAGGACAGTATGAATTTTTGTTTCTTCATTTTATAACATTTGGCTTCTCATGTTGTGTAGGATATTCATTCTATACATCACACTATCTTTAGAAGCATTTTAAAATTTCAAGTACTCGTTTTAAGCCCATATTATTCTAGTTTATTGTAGACCAAAAGTATTTAGAAGGAGTGACGTAAAAAGTTGAGCTTTTCAGTGACCTTAAAGAGCATAGAAGTAATTAGTCTGAAAAAAAAAAGTATTTAGAATTTAGTTTTAATAATATTGTCTTGCTTTATAGTATATTAGCTATTGTGGCTGACGTTGAAACCCTTGGAGACATCTTGTTGGACATTCTTCCGAAGCTAGATGATGTGAGTTTTTACCTAATTTTTCTAGAATTAATTTTTGACAAGGATTAATTTTCGGAAAAAAAAAAAAAATCAATTTAGTCAGTTGAAAAGTAATTAATAAAGTTACTTTATATGCAATGCTAAATTGTTGGAAAATTATTCATCTGATGCAGATAAATTGTTTTTATGCTCCAGTGTTCTCATGATTTATGATAGATTTTATTTTTAAATTTAAGAGCCCCTCAAAATATTTAATTTTGTGTTAAGGTCCTTATAAGTCCTCCATTTCGGCGTTTAAAAAGGTATGCATGCTGTAACGAGCCCAAGACAAACTGGGTCCTGGCATTACTTTTTTGTAATGCCCTTTCTCTGAATATTAGATTTGCAGAGTTTTAATGGCATTGTAGTTTTGGTTATTGGCAAAACTAGTTATTGCAGCTGCTTTAGCTAAAGGTAATGAAAGCTTCATTAGAGAGAGAGAGAGAGCTAATCCTTGAAAGGTCTTGTATTTCATTTTGACAACTTGGGGCCTGGATAAATACATGATTTTACAATAGTTCTTGAAAAGTAGATAAAAACAAGTGGTAAAACAACCTTTTTCATACTTGTAAAATTTTATGTATTACCTAAAAAATAATTGTACTTTTTGCATTTTGTGCTCTTAATTTTTTTTTTTTTTTTTCACATTTTGAAATCTAAATGCATCTGTCTAAAACTCACCTGGTTTAATTTTGTACGTAATTCTTTGCTTTGGAAAAATTATTATGTGATTTTTCGTGTGTAAAACATGCAGATTGTGGTCCTTCAATTGCCTTAAGAGCAAGAATATGAGAGAGTGTCACGCCTGTGATTCATGACCTCTCAGATTTTCTCCCAAAAATTACCAAATGTTTATTATCTTAATAAAAGACCAAATCCAGAATGTTTTGCTCTAAAGTTGAGTTGTTTAGTTTTTATGGACCCCTAAAGATGAAGGTGTGGCATCAAAAATTAAGCGGATTTTCAAGACATGGAAGTTGCCGTGAGCCAAAACTCTCACCAGGAACTGTTTAACTCCAATTTTCTTTTTGTATATGGAATATAGAAGGTTTAAACTTTACAAAATGAATGTTAAATTTGTGGTAAGTTGTTGCCGTAAGGTCAGTGAAGGCCCTCAAAACAAGGCATTTTTGATGTTTTTTAGCGTTTTTGAATTCCAAAAACAGTTTGTACATTTCAGTTGGCACAGCAAAAGTAGTGTTGTTTGAAAGACCAGTGTAAGCACTTTAAAATAATGTATAAATAACCAAGGAAAGTTCAAAGTGCTTTTAGTTGCGTAATGCCGAAACATAAAAAATGCAATATTTTGCCGATATTCAAACGGTCGTAACTTCCTCTGCCAACAACATATTGGAATTTTTTTTTTTGTCAATGTCATACTCTATTCTTTGTCTCAACAGAACAGTTGAGTTCTTTGAGGCGAAATGTGAAAATTTTTTTTCCTGTACATTTTTTGTAAAAAAAAATTTCACATTTCGCCTCAAAGCACTGAACTGTTTTGTTAAGCCAAAAAATAGAGTATGACATTGGCAAAAAAAAATTTTCAATATGTTGTTGGCAGAGGAAGTTATGACCGTTTGAATATCGGTAAAATATGACATTTTTCATATTTCGGCCTTACGCAACTAAAAGCACGTTGAACTTTCCTCTGTTATTTATACATTATTTTAAAGTGCTTACACTGATCTTTCAAACGACACTACTTTTGCCGTGCCAACTGAAATGTACAAACTGTTTTTGGACCTAAAAGCGATAAAAAACGTCAAAAATGCCTTGTTTTGAGGGCTTTCACTGACCTTACGGCAACAACTTACCACAAATTTAACATTCATTTTGTAAAGTTTAAACCTTCTATATTCCATATACAAATAGAAAATTAGAGTTAAACAGTTCCTGGTAAGAGTTTTGGCTCACGGCAACTTCCATGTCTTGAAAATCCGCCTAATTTTTGATGTCGCATCCAAACCCAGATAATATAGACGAACTCGCGAACGCCGTTCGCAGAAAACTTTCGAAGTTTGCAGAAAATTTTTGCATTTTGTTAAAAAAGTTATAAATTTAGGAAGTTTTCTATCTGAAATATGTCTTGATTTTGTTGATTGTGGGGCAGTAGCTTGTTACATACGAAACTGACGCATTCATTAATCATGACGGATTGACAACCAACCTCATGGTAGAACCTGCACTTCATACAACTTGATATTTTTGTTGTTGGTAGCACTTTAGGATTCAGAAGCCCCCTTTTTTTTGCAGAAAATTTTAAAGAACAACAGCACAGTTTGCAGACAGTTTTACATTTTATCTAAGTCTGGTCGCATCTTCATCTTTAGGGGTCCATAAAAACTAAACAACTCAACTTTAGAGCAAAACATTCTGTATTTGATCTTTCAATAAGATAATAAACTTTTGGTAATTATTGGGAGAAAATCTGAGAGGTCATGAATCACCTCATAATGCTAGGCGTGACAGTTTCTCAGATTCTTGCTCTTAAAAAGTCCTGAATTTTTTTTTTTTTTTTTTTTTTTGAATACGAGTGGGGGAGACTAGTTGAGGGAACTATCTCAAGTAATCACATTTAGCATTTCAGTACAGAGTCAGCAAACATATCTCAACTCTGCCTCATAAAGTGCAGGTCAAAATTAAAGTATAAAACTACATTTAATTGCACCTTAAACGGTGCTTAACTTTCGCACAAATATAAAACTTGATATGCAGTATCCAGAGACCAGTTAATATCTTTACATTTGCACTACATTATTTTTTTAAACTTTGAATTGGGATATTTTTGATCCATGATTTTCCTTAAAATGGTCCTTAAAAAACCTTAGATCTTGAATTTAAAAAAAAAAGTGGGAACCCTGCTGTGAAAGTAGAAACAAATTAAGTATTTAAAAAAAAGCTTATTGCCTGACTCACATTGTTACTTTCCTTTCAAGTTGAAATAATAAATAGTTATTTCAGTGATTTTACATGAAAAGCAGTTAACTCCCGATTATCCACACGTTCGTCTCATTTTTGTTTTCTTTCTTTTACGGTGATGATTTACTGATCGCAAAAAAATGTAAATGATTATAGATTGTTTTTAGTTTTTAAAGATTTTTTTAACATTTAATGTTATTGTTTTTAGCTATGACTTAAATGTATGTATTGTTGTGGAGTTGTGTTTGAGAAAAAAAGTTTTTTTTTTTTTTTGAAAAAGCCCAGCCTCCCTGGGTTTTTGATTAAATACCCGGGCTTTTTCGGCTTTTTTCAAAAATCATTTTCAAATTATTCATTCTCTGTTGAAACTTTGTATACCATCATCTTGCTACCTTTTCTTTTCATTTAATCAGTGGAAGGGGAGCCCTGATATGAGGTCACCATGACCTCCTAAATTATTTCTTTTGTTGGTTAATTTGTAAACAGAACTGTAATACCACCTAATGTCTTTGTCATTAGATGTGTGCACACTCACGCTTTATCATTTGGTGAAATTTGGAATTTCATTTGATAAATTGAGTTTTTTGCCTTCTAAAAAATTTAAGAGTGTCCCACCATTGAGCTAAATAACACATATATTTTAATTTAGATATATTGTAAAAATGTAAAAATTGAAGAGAAAAAAATATGAATTTAAAAACAGTTTAATATATAGATGGGATATCATTTTTTTCCTAAACCAATACCATTTAAAATGGAAACATTTACCGCTCTTTACAGAAAAATTTTGTGGGTAACATTTTGCTTAAAGAGTTTCTTGTAATCCCAAAATACACAATGTAATAATATATTTTTTAGTTCATTCTCATAACTTAAAACTAAGTTTTAAGTTAAAGAATGCAGCTTAAACCATAAACATAAATAGCAAGAAGTATTTTAATTTATTGCAGAGAAAAGTTAGAAATAAGAATTTGAACAGTAATATAATTAGAAATTTTTAAGTCACGTAATAAATATTTCATATAATAATATGGGAATATGCTGTAAAGATTCAGGTATCAAGGATTACAATTTTTAAGTAATAAGGTGCATTCATCACACAAGTTGAGTCTTGGCTAACTTCATGTGATTATTTTGTTTTAACTTTCACTTGGCAACCTTAGTTTAAGAAGCTGTTAAAAAAGACATTCCCTGTTGGTTTATCAAAGCATTTTTCCCAACATTGCATAAAAGAAGAAATTGGTGGAAATAATTGTTTTTTTTTTTTTTTGGTTTTTTAAGTATTTCAAAAAAGGTTCAACTCATATGCAGTTTTAATTTCTAACACTTAATAGTGTCCAATGCAGTGAAAGGGGAGGGTAATTTCTGGATTAGGTATTGACCAAATATTATAACAAACAAAATATCATATCTAAATTGATCAGTACCAATTTCTAGACTTGATACAGATTTGTAACATAGTTGTAATTTAGAAGTTTCTGAAGTTACTGTTCTAAATGTGCAGTAAATTCTGAAAAAAAAAAAAACTCACTTTACCGACATAGCTGGTTTTTCAAGTGGTCCACCTGAAACGGGGCTTTCTCGGGCTGGGTCCGCTTCGGCGAACCCTGTACAGCATCCACTAGGTATTGTTTTTACTTATTTCTCGGACTATCCTCGTTTAGCTTACCACCTTATTCTGTGGATAATTGGTAGTTTACTGTAGTTACTTATTATATAATATGACGTGCTATGATATTATTTTTATACAGTACTCCCACCATCATAATATGGAATTTGATTGTGAGTTGCGTATGCTGCTTCACCAGAGTCATGCTGGATGTTTGATTGGGAAAGGTGGCTCAAGAATAAAAGAACTGAGAGAGGTATAATATTTTTGTTATTAGGATATCTTTCGCATTTATTCGTTTTTCTTCATCCTAAAATATTGGGAAAAAGTTATTATTTTTATTACTGGTATTATTAATAGCCTTTTAAGTTTATAAAAACAATTTCAAATAGTCATCTTCATTTTATTTTTCATTTCCTTTTGATTAGTTTCATATTTTAGTTATATGTATATTGTGAATACAGTTTTGCTTTTGGAAAACTATTTATTTGAAGTATTCAGTTAGATGCTCTTAAACTCTTCAAAACAATTTTTCACTTATTGCCTTTTTTTCTCTATTTGCTTGTAAGGCAGAGACCTTCAAAAACCGAAAGACTAGACCACATTTGCACATAAAAAAATCATATCGTTCCATGAAGCAATCAGGATTGCTTCAGATTTTTAAATTTCTTTGCATGTGGGATAAATAGTGCACCGTAAAAGATGTGTCCCTCTTTCCATGGCTTCGTTGATTTTTAAGTCCTAAATCACAGGAAGAAAAAGCCTAGGTCTGGGGATACTCCAGCAAATCTCTTTTCTGTTAATTTTTTGAAATTGTTTACTCTAGAAAATCACTACACAATCTACCTGAAAGATAACTTGTATGAAGCAAGTTGAACATTAGTTGAAATAACTTTTCTCCTAACAAAACAGACAATTAATTACACTGTATCACCAAAAGTATTGGGACACTTTCAAAAATTCACATTTTTATTGATTTCTTGAGAAATATGAGGCCAATTTTTCTGTAACTTTAGTCATATAAAATTTTGGCTTACATTTCCCAAGAAAAATTGAATCTTCCCTGTATTTAGAGGATCAAAAAAGGGAGGTGGGAAACAAAAACTATTTTCAACTATTACTCCTTATAAATATCTCAAAATGAGTTGTGAATTTCAGGTATTAAATTGCGTATGATGCGTAATAATTGTACATCTACATATTTTCATATAAGTCTCACCTATATTCCAAAAGATAAACATATCTTTTAAAAATTTATTTGGTGGCTCATTATACACGCAGAGTTTTACGCCAAACCTTCAAAAAAAAAAAAAGACTGCATCAAAGACAAAGACCATATTAAAAATTCATTGAAATAGGAACATTTAAAAATTAATTTTTCATGCTGCATGTGCAAATGACAAAAAGTTATAACTCAAAATATTTTGTGCTCTTATAGATTGCAGCAGCGCATTAAAAAATTCCTGTTGAATATCTCAATTAAAAAAATATCAGCAATCAGATAAGGAGCAGATTTTCAATTTATTCTTGGACCGGCGGCGATTCGTAAGGGATCGTTCGCTAATAACCTGTGTTTATCACCACTCACTCTTTAGAAAACATGGAAATATTAGAAGCAAGTGTTGCCAATTTGGAAACGTAACCTTCCGATTAGTTGTCAATCTGAGAATAATTCAAAATGGCTCTTTAATTTGCTGATATCTTTTTAAGCTTTTAAGATATTCAACTGGAATTTTTTTAAGAAATGCTACATCGAGTACTTGTACAAGAGTTTTGTTATTTACAATGTAGCAAAAAAAATCCAATGTTATGAGAATAACAATTCAAAATAAAAAATTTTGATGCCCCGCCAGAATGTTTCTTGAATATCATGTCATTAAATATTTCAGAAAATAATCATTCAATTATGAAAAGGACAAATTACTGCTATTAAACACAATTTGCCTCACTATTACTAGTCAAATCTTTCTAATAACAAGTACTTAGCGCCATGGTTTAAGCTGATCTAAAAGTTATTTAGCAAAAGAGCAAAAATTTGAGAAAGGCTAAAGCAAAATGCTAAAATGTCAAACGTTAATAAGTAACAAACATGTTTACATATCTTTCTAACCTACTCTGTTTCATCTTCACTTGAAAGTTAAGTTCAAAATTCAGCCATGACATCTTTAAATAAAATAAATCAATAGTAGGTAATATATTTTTTTTAAACTTGAAGTGAAAACTTTATATTAGTAATTCACATTGAAAGAACACAAGTAAAAAAAAAAAGCCATTAATTGATGAGACATAATGCTCATTAAAACAATGTTGTTGACTTTATAGCATTTTATACATTTTGGCTAGGATTTATGATTAGATTTAGGTTTTGCAACGCTTCCCTTTTCTCTCAGATCATGCATTGTGTTTTGCTTTTATATTGAGCTAAAAACTGAAATGCTTCAGTTTAGCTTCGTAATTTAAATAGTATTTTTGCATCTTGCGACAGATGCAACCCTAGCGGAAACTGCTTGGCGCCCTCTAGCGACAGTTTACCAGCCAATAAAAATTTTCTGCTTTTGTGGCACCCATTTTGCTGCATCTTGAAAAGCATCTACTTTAGGAGGCTCTGCTTTTATTTTGGGTCTATTAACAAGTAGTCAAGAATTTTAGACTTCACCAAGTTTTTATCAAAGTAATTTGTTTGAAACCAATCCTGAATGAAATATGAATAAACTACAGCTTTCTGACTTTCAGTCTGTTTTTTTTTTATATAATTCTGAGTAAAATGTTATTCAACGCCCACATGTGCACTGTTGCATTCTCTGCTGTGCCGATATATGCAACATCTGATTACACAGGTCTGCAGCCAAAAAACTGCATGGGATATTTTGAGTATTCTTGATGTTTTTCGGTGCGCTGCATTCGAAAATGACCTCCCTTTTTGTCCATCACGTACAGTTTTTTCGCAAAACATGTGTACCGAGTGTGGTAATGTACCCTTTTACCTATATTTAACTGAAAAAAAATTCTCTACTAATTTATGATTTAGAAAAATGTTTATTACAAATAGTTTTTCTTATTTGTTTTTTTGATGTTCAAAAAGTACCTACAGTTATAAAAACTGAAAAAAAAAGGGGGGGGGGAGCGAGATTGGGCGTTAGATGGGGAAAAGTGAAAACAGGCCTGCTACACTCACCCACAGAGTCACATTGATCAGGTTCAAATATGTTGCACTGGGTTCCTGGACTATTAAGGATTTTATTAAAATAAGGGGGATAGTGATAAAAGAGAGAAAGAACGTGGGGGATTTTATTTATTTATTTTTCGTTGGATTCGTTTATTAAAAATATTGGTTTGTATTGAAGTTTTTTTCTTTTTTTTAAATTTATTCCGCTTCCTTATTAGATCAAGGGAAATAATTTGTTTTTAGAATGATGAGAAATGCTGCCATGGTGCATTTTTTAATCAAGTGCATACCCCTTTTTAAAATAGAAATCGTCAAAGGTGCTGGGGCTAGGCGTAGCATTCCACGTTGGGCAGTATAGTGGTTGATCGTGAAAAAGTGCTGTTTCTAAATCTTCACATTAAATTAGTACTGATGAAGCAATTTATCGAGGGTTTGTTAAAAGAGGGAGACTTTCAAATATGTTTGTTCGAAGTTTTCTGAAGCTAAATTGAAAGAGGGAATATTCACAGGACCTGACATAAGCAAACTTTTATCTTACTCATTGTTTTTTGAATCAATCAATGAATGAAATTGAAAAAGGAGCCTGGAACTCATTCAAGGATGTGGTACAAAAGTTTTTTAGGAAGGTAGCAAAGACTATGGTTCTGAAAACATCCTTAAGAGGATGTTGGCTGCCTTCAAAGTTCAGCACTGTAACATCAGTTTAAAAATCCATTTTCTACATTCACATGTAGACTATTTTCTCAAAAACCTTGGTGGCTTTAGTGAGGAACAGGATGAGGGGTTTCATTGATGTGAAAGACATAGAGAGACGTTTCCAAGGAAAGTGGGACATAAATATGATGTCATACTACTTTTGGATGCTCAAGCAGGAAACATTGAGATCCAACCAGTGAAAGCGCACCAATAGGAATATCAATAAAACGAAAAAAAATGGTTTTACCGTTAAAAGGAGTAAACACTAAATGTGATCTACTTTTTAAAATGTGTTGTAATGAATAAAAAAAATTTAAAGCTTTTTTTTTAAAAAATAAATACATGATTTTCTTTGCATTTTTTTTTTTTTTTTTTTTTTGACTTTGACAATTAAGTCGTCACGCATTGCAAAAAATCTGCATGTGATAGAAAAAAATGAAGCTCATATTCGAATTCAGCACACCGAAAAACATTAAAATCAGTCAAAACATCCCATGCATCTGTTCGAAATTTTTTTTTTTGCAGACCTGTGTATCCGTTAATTAACATTGGTTATCTTAAAAGTTATATGATCAATTAATAAAAAAAGTTCTGATTGAATGCAAAAAGAGCCATTGCCTTACTAAACATTTTATCTACTGTATATTGTTTTTCTTGCCAATAGTTTTGAATGAAGTGCAAATATTTTATATTTTTATCTATGTATAGTATGATACAAATATGTCTACATTCATTTTTTTTTTTAGAAAACAGGAGCACAGATTAAAATCTTCAGTAACTGCTGTCCGAATTCGACTGAAAGAGTTGTTCAGATTACTGGTTATCCAAATGTTGTTGTGGATTGCGTGAAAGAAGTTTGCCATGTTATTAGTCAGGTAGAATTTAATTAATATAATCGGAACAAAGATTTCAGCTATTAAGGCACTTCTTAATTGTAATGATTCATTTTTAGGCTCCTATCAAAGGTGCAAACAAGCAGTATGATCCTCATCACTTTAACCCTATGTTTTGTTCTGATTATGGTGGCTTTGAAGATTCCGGTTCCAAAGGTAGAGGAAGGGGTTCCTTCCGTGGAGGGTAAGGCATTTTTTCATTTTATGTATGTTATGACTTTCTTTCAAAGCATGTCATTGAAAGTATCTTTAAACTTTGATTTAAATGCAATAGCGTAAAAAAGTACAAATAAACACATTTAAAATGAGTTTGAGACTCGTCAAACAGCTGTTTTGAGGCTTTTAAATGCCTCTTAATTTTACGATGTCAAGCTTTGTTGAACTTCATTATCAATTAAGCATCTTGGCTATGATTCATGAATTTTATTCCAAAGCATTTAGCTCTTAATCAGACTTATAATGGTGAAAATTGCAAGATTAAGGAATATGACAAATAGCTCTATTACTAGTTTATATAATTTATTTTCTGAAAAAAAATTAAAATATTTCATAAGAGGCATTAATTTTAATTGCTTGGTACTAGCTTATCAAACTTAATTTTATGTGTATTTTTGAGTTTGCCGAAAATGGAGGAGGCCCCTGAAACGAATGTGGGGGGCCATGACTGTTGCATAAACATAAGGAATTAATTGTGAATTAGCAATTAATCGTGAATACAATTCTGGTAATGAAACATTTCATTATATTGTTATCAAGGAAACTACTTTTGTTTATCAAATTTATCTTCTAGACATTAATGTTAAATAAGTCACAAAAGTACTGTTCACATTTAGTGCAATGTATAGATGTTCAATTCTGTATCTCTTGAAAAGTTTTATAGCAGAAAAATACTAAATCTTTTAATTTTGCTAAAATGAAAACATACAATTTCAGTTTCGGTGGACCAGATGGTGGTGCTGGCCGAGGAAGAGGAGGATTTGGAGGAAATTTTGGTGGCCGAGGACGTGGTATTATGGGACAAGGTCCTAATATGGGCAATCGCTGGAATCAAATGGGCCCAGGGAACGCTGGCGGTGGAAATGCTGGTGGTTGGGGTGGAAGTGGATCCAATTTTGGGTAAAAATGAACTTTATTAGTTCAGCAGGAACCGCAGACCTGTTATTTTTTCCTTTTTTTTTTTTTCATTTTTGCTATTTTTTCTATGCACGATCTTGCTTCCGCCATTTTTCCAAGAGTAACTTCTTGAGCATTATTCAGATTAATTATTTAACTGTTTTAAAAGTGAAAAATTATTGACATACTGATTGTGCTTTTTTTTTTTAATTTGAAAACTCTTTATCGGATTTTAATTTACAGTAAGATTTACAAAAATGGTTATTTTGTACAGCTTGACTTTCCTTTCATTGGATTGAAACTTTTTAAAATGAACACCCATATGAACTACGTAACTTTCTTTTTCTACCTAGAGTGAACTTCATTTCCTGAGTGGTAAATTTTTTTTATAGGCTTGTTGATTTTTATTTCATTTTGGTTTGGAACCACATTTCAGATTGTGAGTTCCAGCTTAAGATTAGAAGCTAATACAAATTAATTTTTATCATTTCAATTTTGAAAAGTAGCTAAGCGAATGTAGTAAATTAATTTTATATTTGACCTAATAATTAAGAAATGTTAAAATATAAACACGTTTGTGAGATTGAAATGTTTTGGGAAAATAATGAAGATACATATATATTCTTTTCATTTAAATTAATGACATTCAAATCTCACATTTTTATAAGATATTGTAACAGAAGCTAGGAAATATTATATTGGTTTTAAACTTATGGATGCTAAACTAAACAAAGACTCTTTTGAAAAATAGATATTATCATTTTGAAGACTGATCTTCTTACACCTAATACGACTATCGATTGTTTTTAGTTTCAGGTACTTACTACGCAAATGAAATTTTTGTTTGTTTTAATTTAAAACAAATTTAAAAATTAAAAAAGTTGTGTGTTTATTTATAAGAGTCAAAAAAGTTAAACTTCCAAGTTGCTGATGTAATTTTCTTTTTGCGTATATTTTCTCGGTAATGATTAATATGTTAAAAGCAGAGCTTTGAAATATAGTGCAGAACCATTTGTTTGAAATCCAGAAAACCAGGACATTTTGCCAATTTTTCCGTCATTTTTTTAAAATACGAATTTTTGGTGATTTTGGAAAAATAATTTTTTTTAACCTAAAAGAATACGATCAGTTTCTTTATGATTGCTATTTTTCGCTGCAGTCCCTGGTTCAGATATTTATTCAATTTAAAGTGTTTTCTTTTGAATTCATTAGCTAAAATTTACTTCTAAAGTTTTTTTTATTATTCTTGTATAGAGTTCTTATAATGTTTTGAAAATAGCTTCTTAATTAAAAAATATCATTTTTTCAATGTCACAATATATAATCCCTCTGTAGGGTGGCTGATTTACCATGCTGTAATTGCAAGAGGCCCCTAAAGGGAATTAAAATTGCACTTGATGAATAATTACACATAGCTGTGCCAAATAAGACCCACAAAAATGTGTTGCGTTGATCTCTCAAACCTGTATATCCACCACTGCCTCTGTAACAAGAATTCTTTTGTCACCATAAACATTGTTTTACTGCATGTATGTCTTATGTATTCATCGTCTCAGCATCAAAAATGTATACAAATTTAACTGGCTCTTTTCTTTAGGAATAGAATGATGGGAAATATGAATGGTGCTAACACAGGTAACTTTATGCCTCAAGGGGATAAGCCAATGGGTCCTGGAATGGGTGGTCCTCGGCCCCCTATGATGGGTTCTGGTATGGGGTTCCAAGGTGCTGCCGGAGGACCTGGAATGAATGGCCCTCCAGCCAGATTCATGGGCGGTCCCGTAAGACCAATGAAACCTTATAATGCCCCAGTGCCTGTAAGTGAAGACTACTTTTTTATGTATGTCTCCATATGTTTTTGTATAAATTGTCATTACATTGAATTGCAACTTTATTTTAGAACACAGGTGAACTTTTTTCTTCAAAGCCAATAATGAATCCCGGCAACGGCATGTATTCCATTGTTATGAAGATTCCAAATGATGTAAGTTCTTTTCATTCTTTGCTTATTTTATTTCTAGGTAGTACATGCATGCATGTTCTTTGTGGGAGAGTTCCCCTTTACAATGAATCTTTCCAACCTGATTGTCATGCATTCCTCCTACTTATAATTTTCTTGGATTGACATGAAATTTTCAGTTAGCTGTTTTAACTGTTTGGGTCCCGATTTTTCATGCATTTATTTTGAAATCTAATTTCAAGCTCTTAAATGTTGATTTAATTTTTATTTTTCGCTGTTAGTTACAATTTTTATCGTTCATAAAAAAAATTCAGGATGTTTTTAAACTAGGAATAGAGCATAGATGTCTGAAAGATGATGATCTCATAAAAGTACAAGAATTGTTTCCAGTTACTCTAATACAGTGTCATTAAAATGTTTTAACTTTTTATTTTAATATCTAAGTGGTCCCCGTAACATTTGTGATAAGTTGATAAATTGAGCACATGCATTTTAAGTAAGGTGTAAATCATTATAAATTTGAACATTGGATTAATACTGTTGGCTCCGCTTAAACGAATACCGTCGACTCCAAGAAATATTATTCGATTAAACGGGGTATTTGATTAAACAGAGATCTTTAACATTGCGGCTATGGCATGGGGTATATTCAGTTCCGGGATGTTTTATTCGAAAAACTGAGGCATTCGCTTATCCGTTACCCGATTAAGCGGGGCCAACAGTATTTCAAAATATTGAGCTAAAATGCTTCTTTTGTACTTGGGATTGCCACTACATTTTTTATTTATGTATGTTATTAGAACTTTTCACTGTTTATAAATTTCAGTTCCTGTTTTTATCTAATAATATGGGGTAGACCGGATCACATTTAGGCAGATTTTTTTCAATGAATTTTCTAATTTTTATGTTTCAATTTAGGAAATTTTAGACCTTATTGTCGTATAAAGCAGTTCATAAAGTTGAAGTTGGTGCATTCAGTTTTTGTCCTGTTTGAGTATATAAGAGTTTTAAAAATGTTTAGCTCAATGTCTGTTGCGTAAACATGCCCTGCACCCGAGGCACGTTTACATAGTCTCACTTACAGAGAGGCATTTTCATTATTTTGACATCTAACTTAGTAAAGTTAGTTCTTTGAACATAACGTCTTATCATCTATAAAATAAAGAACATTCCTAATGGGCAGAATAGTCTATAAAATTAAAGCTGAATAGACATATGATTGTATGCTATTAGAAACAAATTTCTTATTCGATAAAACCTTGATGATGATTCTCAAAACTAAATAGCCTGATAATACCAAAATGGTTTGACACAGTACGGTGCAAAAAAACTTTTAAGAGCACTTGTACGCAATAAGAACTTGCATAAACGTGCCCCTTCGCCTTGTTTGGATTTATTTTTAGTGTACGACGAAATTTAATATTTTTGCTCATGCGCAAACAAAGATAAAGTTCTGCCAATATTCATCAACACAAAATTTACTCAAGTTGGCAAAAATCAGGTTATCCGACCCAGATACTATACCAAATCTCGAAGGACGCTAAAAAACTTGTGAAAGTACTTGCTAGGGACCAGCATCAATTTGTCAAGACTGGTGACACTCCATTATAACACATTTCGAAAAAAGGGAAAGTACTGCGTAAATGTGCCCCGGTCTACCTTAACGTTATTATGGCAATTTATGGAAATTTTAATTTCGTCTTGTTAAGTAAAATGTATGATTAAATAATTACTGCTTGCATTTTCTGAACATTTTGAAAAGTTCATAGTGGAATTTTAATAACCTTGATAATACTTATAATACATCCTACAAGATATTAGCTTCTAGAAAATTAGTTAGTATTTTTATGATAATTGAATTGTAGTATGAGTCAAATTTTTTGTGAATTTATGAATGGTTTCTAAGTTATATACATATTAATTCAGGTTGCTGGGGCAATAATTGGCAAAGGAGGTCAACGTATTCGCAAAATTCGTCGTGATTCAGCTGCAAACATTAACATTGAAGAAGCAACTCAAAGCACTAACACTCGTATTATAACTATTACTGGTGCACTTCAACAAGCACAACTAGCACAATTCTTGATGCAACAAAGGTCTGTGTTATTTTCCATTGTAATTGACAATTGAAATTGTTTTATATTTTATCTTTTGCTTTTGGCAATTGTTTGAAGCAGAAGTTTGACCAAAATGATCCTTCTGCTACATCCTATTACTAATTTGCTTTTCTTTTGCAAATGCTGCTTCAATTCCAATTTTTGTTATGGAATTCAGGAACTTTTAGGTCTAATTTTTTCAGTTTCCCATTGTAAAATCTGAAAATATTGCATTTTCCTCCAAATGAAGTACAGTGAAGTGCCACATTTGATTCACACCAGTATCTGTCTTAAAAATCTAATTAGAATTAATGTAAAACTACTGACTGCATTTTATTAAATTCCTGAGTGGTTAAAGTGGGATTGCTAGAAAGAGTGATATAATTATTCGTATTCTAAGAATAAGGAGTAGAATACAACTAAAGTATGTCACAAAAAAGTTTTGTGTAAATAAGTTAATGGGTTCTTTCAAATGTGGTCGTACAATGTACGTTTTTTTGCTCTATTGTACAGTTAGTTGTACAGATGTAAAGTTAATTTTTGAGTTCTTAAATTTTGATGTTTTTTTTTTTTAATAAATAAAACTAAATTTCAACTACTAGGTTTCAAATTTCATCGTTCATATTAGAGGAAAGCGCTTGAACTGAGTCATATTTCAACACTAATCCCGATCCTTGCCGAAAATTGGTTCTTGTGCTTGAGATTGCAATTTTATTGCATTTTGCAAACATCTTAACATTTCTGAAAATTTTAGCTTATTTTAAGAAGTGCTACCTTAAGTAATCACATGTAATCATTTATGTTAGTAGTTATTTTGACATATTGCTATCTTAGATTAACTTATTTAATGTTTTTTTTTTATAATTAATAGTTTTTTAGTGCTCCTTATTTTTTTATTATTCATGTTTTTTTTTCATGTTTTCTTTTATTTAACATACACTTGACGTAAATTTGCATATAACTGAAACAAATTTATATAATTGGAAATCTAAAGTAAATTTTAAATATTACTTAAAATCAAAAACTACTCAAAGGGACAGTGATGTAATTACGGTAACTTACTGTGTCTAATTTTCATTGAGAAATATATTGTCTTATGGAAAATTGCAAGTTTTTTAAGCAGTGGTTTTCTACAATAATGCTCAGGACAAATTTATATTAATTTTGTGATTTAAACTACAAATTATATTGGGGAGGGAGATTTTGTTTTCTTGCAGCTACTGTTTTAGTGATACTTAATAATAGTTGGTATTTGTACACTTGATTTGAATCAATTGAAGACTTCAAAATGTTTCTAGTTACACCATCTTAACATGAATGTGCATGACTTCTTTGTCTGGAAGACTAGTGATTTTGTTGTTCTGTAATTGAGTAACATAAAATCCCTATCTTCTGACAGTGAAGGACCTTTTGCATCTGCCAACCGTTCCATGAAAATTTTAATTCTGAAATAAATAAAAAAACAAAAAAAAAACTATATGCATTCCTTCTTTTAATTAGTCTTTTTTGTTTCAGTGTTAGAGAAAATCAACCTAGTGGAGGTGGAGGAGGAGGTCGTCGATTTTAAGTTATTCTTTTTCATTCAACAAAGTTAGAACTGTTTTGACGACTTCTTTGCATACTTGCATCATCTCATTTATGTTAGTTGAATGTTTTTGAAATGCAACTCATCTCTGTATATTGTACAAAATTTGTTTTAAGTTAGATGTGCATCAACCAAGTGACAAAGGGTTATGTATCCCATCATATTTCAAGGTATAAAAAATACTTGTTTTTTAAGTATGATATGCATTAATAAAGATTTTAAAAATTAATGTTCAACTTATTGCTTTCATATGTAATATACATATAATAAATGAAATATTTATCATTAGCAAGTGTTAACTAATAATAAATTTACAAACAAGAAAAAAGTAGGTTCTTAAGTTCATGCTCTGAAAAGTAACGGTCCTCTTGAATGTTATGTTTACTTAATTCAGAGAGCATGAGATTAGTCATCAAAATTCATTGTTTTGCTTAACTTATGCATTTATCTTTTATCCCATTAATGCCCAGTATCTAATTTCTTTAATTGTTTTGGCTAATTATCTCCAATGGTGCCAAATGAACAGGGAAAAAAAACATCACATTTCAGTTGTTCAGCGTTCCAAAAAAGATGATGAAGTTATCAGAGGGAATGAATTGACCCCCCCCCCCCCCACACACACACACACAGAAGTATAAAAAAAAATTCTGAGTACATAAGGTATAATATGTTTCTGAAATTAGACCTTGTTGAATGAAATTAATTTCTAGAACAATATAGCTAGAACTTTCATCAGGGGTGATTGTTTTCCGGTATTTTACCGGATTTCCGGTATTTTCATGACTGATTCTGGTATTTTCATGTTCGAAAATACCGGAAATAAAATATTTTTAATTATGCTGTTATCCTCCCACCTCCAGATTTTTTTTCTCTTTTTCGATTATTTTTCCGATAATTATTAATAATATTCATCAAATAGAAGTGTTCAGATGTCATTCTGTATTTTTACTTTAATAAATTATTTTATTTGCACCTTTTATTTTTACACCTTCATTTTAAAAAAAGCAATCTATTTGCATCCAATATGAGAATCGAATGTTTCTCATTTTTGATGCTTATTAGCTTTAGTTAGGAGATAAATGAATGAAATATCTTTTTATTTGTATTAAAAAACCATAACTTTAAAATTCTTGAGTGAAATTCTGTGTCTTATGAAAATCAAAATCTCAAACAGTTTAAAATTGAAGCTCTAATTTAAATGTGTTTGTTTATGAAAGGAAATTAATTACTATATGTGTATAATTATAAAATTAGGTGTGCTTAAGTAATAGGAGCCTTGGTTTAAAAAAAAATATCCCCTTCCCCACAAACATTTTCTCTTTAAAACTTTCAGGTATTTTTTTATGAACTCACAATCACCTTTGTTTCATAAGTTGTTAGGAAATTTTTGTGAGAATTTTTAACAGGAACAAAATTTGTGTAGAAGCTTGCATCCCTGGCAGCTAAAAAATGCATATACAGTTCCATCTAGAAACTCGATATTTAACTGTGTATCAGGCTAGTAATAGAACAATGAAAGCTTAAGAGTTACGAGTTCTCAACTTCAGTAATCATTCTAAATATCAAAATAAAGCCTGTATTAAAATTCATTTTTCCTTGCTTTTGTTTATCTTATAAGCATGCTCTAATAGTGCTATGTCTTATTTGTTAGTATATTATTGTATCTAGTAGAGGATATCTTTGTTTGACTTGGGTACTTATTTAAAGTAGGGTTGGGGTTAGGGTAAGTGGGCCTCTCTTTTAGAACAGTTCGTTTTTGAAGCCTTATGCAAAAGTTTCAAAGCAACACAGCTTTAATTTTTTGACTTCTTTTGTCTTGGACATTATTGATAAACACAAGTTCAGCATTAATTCCTAAAAAAATGCTTCAAATATTTTTACCTATTTTATTCTTTACAAAATGGCGTGGGGGACCCACTTACCCCCTAGGAAGTAGTAAGTGGGCCACCCTCCATTTATTTATATTTAAAGTGAGCATAGGGAAGGTCTTTGTGGGTCCTACCTGACAAAGTATGGAAAATTTTAATAGGGAGGGTAATTCCATTGTGACTAACATAACATTTAGAATAAATTTTTAATCTTATTTTCTGTGTGTGAGCCTTATTTTTGTCACAATATCAAAAACAAGGTGTTATTCTTCTCCGCATAGATGAGTTGTTTAAGTTAATATACAAAAATAATAATATTACTTTCATTTTTGGCAGTTAGGGGACATTTTGATCAACGTGACTAACATAACAGATTTGCAACCCTCAAAATTTTATATTAAATTCATCAACACAATTCTCTAAAACTAAACCATAAAATTATTATTTTTTCCCGGACAGTATATATGTGAAAGGTTATTTTCACATTAATAATTTTAAATTTGAAATAATATTGCAAAAAGTAGTATTTTAATAAATCTTGACTGTGACTAACATAACGTGACTAACATAACTTGCGATTACACATTTAACTTTAAGTGTATTACAGGTAATATTAATACAACTATTAGAATGAAAACAAGATTTTATTGAAGATTAACACACATGTTTATCTGTAAACAAAATTTCCAGTTCAGTTTTGTATTTAAAGTAATAATGTCTGCGGGAATTTACAGATGCTTGCGACAAGACTTTTCCTTAAATCCAAAATTTTTTCTCATTTGTGGGAAACACAAAGGTTGCCTCAGAGCTTTTTCTCGCGAAGGAAACTTCATAATCATTTTCATTCATATTTAAAACCTGCTTACCATATTTCTTTTTAAGCTTACAAGAGTTAAATACCACCACAATAAAATTACCCACTGTCTTAGTTTTTGTATTTCGGAACAGTCCGGGAGAATCTACTTCAAAATCATCAGCAGCTTCGTCTTCTACACAATTTCTTTAAAAAAAAGACTTCTTTTCTTGGGATATCATCCCCTGTATTTTTTAATCGACAAATTTTAAATTTCTCCATATTTACAGCACATCATTATTACCGAAAAACCTATATGGGGATTCAAATTTTCAAATAAGTCTAACTCC